>LBNU01020577.1:79332-111686 GCA_014162995.1 Artemisia annua | reverse complement strand
AACCCCTCATGGAAAAATCACCCCAACCTTAGGTGGAAGTCAAACCAAAACGCACCCCAAAACAATTCTTCCAACCCACCTAATCGGTTTCAACCCAACAACAATTCCTCAAACCGTACCTTCAACAACAATCCTTCCAACAACTATGGTAGTACCAATAATTTTGAAGGATTGATGTCCAATTTTATGGCATCTCAAGAAGCTCGCATAGCTAAGTTCACATCCGAATTCAATCAACAACAAGTAGAGATGACCAATAAGATTGACAACTTGTTGAAGGCTCTCAACAACCAAAGGCTATCACCTCCAAGTAAGGACGCTAGGAACACCAATGGCGGACCCCAAATCAAGGACCCCTCTTCATCCAAACATGTCCACTTCGTCAACGTTGTAACCATTAGACCAATTGATAGGAGTGAGAATGATAGTGAATCAAAGGATAAGAGTAAGGAAATAGAGGTTGATAGGGAAGCAAAGGATAGCGAAGTAGAAGAAGTAGGAGAAGAGGACCACTTCAATAAGTTACCAACTAGGGAGGAGCGAGCATATCATAAGAACTTATTCAATGACTCCGAGGACTCATACCTCATAGGTAACCCGATCATCAAAGTGGGCGATCCTTCTAATCTCAATATACCATGCAACATCGGATATTTGCATATATGGAGAGCTTACATCGACTCTAGATCACCCATCAACATCATGACTAGAGCCCAATACAACTTAATAATGAAAAGTCAACTAGGGTACAGAGTGTTCCCCGATAAGGTATGGATTAATAATTTCACGGGAAGAGTTAAGGGACTACCGGTTTATGTAGGGAATTTTACTTATGTCACCGACTTTGTGATTGTAGAAGATATACGCCCAATAGTAGACGCAAGTTTGACCCAAGTAGTCTTAGGCAAACCATTTGTCGAGGTCTCTAGAATGACTCATGAACCTTCCTTAGGGATAGTCACATTTAAGGATGAGACCGATGAGGTGAACTACCAAATGCCGTATAAGATAGAGCAATACCAACACTTGTCAAACGTTGAGAAGGAGCTCAAACAAGCGGTTTACTATAGGAATGATGAGGATAGGCGTAGGGGAGTAGACTATGTCATGAAAAGGATTTTCGGTTTCTATAAGGATTGTTTGAACTTAGGGCCCGAATACAAAACCGGAAAAGAGGACGACTTAGGAACCGAGACCAACGATGAAGTCACGTAACGTACGGTGACTTTGAGTCTAGCTACAAGACTCATTAATAAAGAAAAGCGCTTCTTGGGAGGCAACCCATGTTTTGTGTGTTTTTGTGTGTTTATTTGATTTTATTTGTTTCCGTATGTAAGTTATATCTCTTGTTATTGATTCATGCTTTAAACTAAATTGTGAAAATGCTTTATTTTGTTTTTAACTTCGTCTTAACTACGTATAAAGGTATTTTGCAAAAGCTAAGTGTAAGGGAAATCTAAATCGGTTTATAAAGAACGAATGAACATGAATCATAACAACGAAATTAACTTACATATTAGTACTTGTTTGAGTCAAATGCTTGTATCGAGTCATAATGAATTTTTGCAGGAATTCCAGGAAGTAAGATCTAGTTTTTCCAGAATTTTTCCCGGAAACTTAACATGAGAATTCTGTCAGATCATTCTGACGGTGTCAGGGTTAACACCTGACGGCGTCATGTTAAAATTTTCTGCAATTTTTGAAAGTTTTGTATTTTTCCGGAAAACTAAAAAAGTTTTGTCAATTCTTTAACTTATAATCTTCAGGAATTCTGCAATATATTCATTCCACAAGCATTATATCTTATTATATAGATTTTACCGCTGATTTTACGCGAGGTTGGTATTTATCTTTTTCAGGTTAACATGTTATTTTGGACGAGAAGATGATTTATTATTTCGGAAGGGAAGCTTTGAACGTTCATCTCTCTTGGAAAAAGATCTAACCATGTTACTTCACTATCCACATCAAACGATTCAGGGGAGTATTTGATTTCATTCTTTCATCTTATTTACTTTTACGTCTTTTATTTGAACATTGGGGACAATGTTCGGTTTAAGTGTAAGGGGGTAAATAAAAGCACCGTTGAGAATATACCTACGCTTGATGTTTTGCTTTGTTTGACAGTAAATTTGTAATAAAACCATGAGAAATGTTTGTTAGGGCAATTTTAGCGCCAATTTAAAATTTTTTACAACATTTAGAAGTGAAACCTTGATCTTAATGAGCGTCTCATGGATAGGAAATTGTATGACTAGCACAAAACCGTACCACTAAAAAATTTTCCACCCCAAATATGTGAGGTTCGCCCCTAGAATTGGTAGGAAAAGCATCCATCTTTGGTGCTATGATGTGAGTACCGGTAGTATTTAGATTCTAGAACTTGCGTTAGGACCATCTCAAATCCACAAGTGAGACTACATTCGTGTAGTTAAGATTTACTACATGATAAGAGGCATTAGGATTAACCCATTGTTTTACACCCGTATATTTGTTATAATTACATTGACTTCATTGGTCAAGTAATTCTCCCACACCCTTTGCGTTGTATCCATTTTTGGTACACGATACCCCTAGTACACCCCTCCGAGCCTATCCTTTCGTTTCGACCTTTGAGCATCTTACTCAAAGTGAGAATTTGTTTACACCCCACTAAATGTACACCCAAATCGCCTTAGCCTACCTTGTATGCACCCACCTTTGGTGCATTATTGTGAAAACATTTGTTAAACCCTTAGTTAATTATCCGGTCAATTACATGGTTGCTAAGTTAAGTCATATCCTTGTACATATTGTTTTGGGACGATTGGGACTCATGGGTAAAGTACTAGTGTAATGAAGTAATGGGGAAGAGCAACATTATTACCCCCATATGTGCTAAACATTTTAAAAGTACTCCAAGTTTTTCGATTATTCTAATTCGAGTCATTAGAATAGTGATTGTAAAGTTATGTAAAGATTCAAGTGTAAGGGGAATGCAACTCCCCTATGATGTATTATTTTGGATGGTAGGGCAAGAGTGTATGAAAAAAAAGAAAAAAAATCGAAAAAATCAAGAAAAATACAAAAAAATATGAAAAAGAAGAAGAAAAACATACGGACTACCATCCCGTTTCCTTTTATATTCTTTTTAGTTCTTTGTTATTTCATTTTTAGACTAAGATCGAGTCGAGTCTTGACTTAAGCAACGATGTAGAGTGCATGTATTTGATCATGATAATTAGCTTGCCACCACTAAATATCCTTTATTCCAACCAAACCGTGTTATCATATCCCTACACCTTATGTTACAACCCTTTGGAAAGACCTCTTTGATAGTTTATCTTAGGTGCTTACGCCTAGTGGAGGAGTAATTGATCCTTTCCCAAGCCTATGGTAATCTATTTGCTATGACAGGTAGTGAGTGTTATTTTCCGTTTCCATTTATGAGATATAAACTTTATGACATTTGAGAGATGTGAGAATCCAAACACTCTTTGTGAGGTGCTAGTGTATGATTTCCGTGCTTATTATGATTGGGGTCTAATGACTATTTGTTGTAATTACTTTTATATTCGTGCTAAATGACCCCTAACTCATATTTTGATTGGAATAAAAGCTCATTTGCTTGAGGACAAGCAAATCCCAAGTGTAAGGGTATTTGATGAGACGAAAAGTGTTACGCTTTTAGGGGGTCATTTAAGCCCTAATTCGTATAAATGTGATCAAATATTGCCCTAAATCGTTCCTTTTGTCATTTTAGGTACTTTTGAGAGGAATTCTGGAAAACATGCATATTCGGACGTTTTTGGAGCATAAAAGTGAAGAAAACGACAAAGTCTCAAAAGATGAAGATTTACAACCTGACGGCGTCAGAAGTCACAAGGTGACGCCGTCAGAAAGCCTTGACAAAAGAGTGGAAACCAATTATCAAATGACGGGCCAGAGGAAATTTTGGATTTAACACCTGACGCCGTCAGGTGTTAGGAAAAGTAGGCCGTCAGGAGTAAAGTTAAAGAGTGACGGCCCAGAAGGATTTATAAGGTGACGGCGTCAGAAGTGGATCTAGGCCATCCGAGAAACCTAATGGCGGCGAGCTGACGGCGTCAGCCCTTATAACCTGACGCCGTCAGAGTGTAAAATCTATATATAGTTTTCTAATTTTCATTCATTATGTGTGGAACTTTGTGGAGAACTTTTAGGGCAAACCCTAAAGACGAATTTTCTGTGACTTTTAGGGTTTCCAACCCTTGGAACCCTAGTGCTTAATTAAAGATAAGTCTTCACTTTAATTCAATCAATATGTCTATGTGTTGGTTGTCTATCTATCTTGCTTGTCTTTCAATTAACATGAGTAGCTAAATTCTCTAGTGTTTGCTTAGATCTAATGAAACCTAACTATTAATTATTGGTTGATTGGTGTGTGTTGTTGTTTGTTGGGATGATTGTTTCATCAATGTTAGGCTCAAGAAAACTGGCCAACCTCCTTTATGGTAACGTGCTTGAACGTCTTGGGAAACATGTAGTCGAGGCATACTAGGCTATTAAGGTAGTATTTAACGCATGAGCCACTGTTTACAACCCCTATGGTTGTGCCGTGCATGGCATAGGGCGAGATAAGAGCTCATAGAATTGGAGAGATATGTATGCCACTCCATGAGTTATTAGGAATACACCCTTCATCCACACAAGTAACACATATATCAATTAACCGGTAAAAGATAGTTAGGGAGTAATGAAATCTAAGTAAACACAATTTTCTCTATATTGTTTTCACAACCACAATAGTTTAGATACTTATTTATTTTAATTTGCAAAAGTAGTAAACTTGGGTTAGTTGACTAGCAACTAATTCCGCCCTTCCTCTAAAAACCGAGATTTTAATTGCTTTCATAAAATTATAAAAATACAAAAAGAATCTTCCCTCCACCTTTAGACCTATTAGATTAGCTTTTCTATCCTAACGAACATTATTCCCTGTGAGAGAACGATCAATCCCCCGTACTTGCCAATATCCTATACTACTACGGTCAGGTACACTGCCTGGTGGGGTTGTAAGCCTCTTGAGATCCCTCGAGAGGTAAAACCTGTTGTAAGGTCACAAAACCACGCATCAATCATATTAATACCTTTGGAATAAGTTTTGTGGACATAATCCTTGAAAATCTCTTTTTCATACCCTTAAAGGGGTGTTTGGATCATGACTGACTGACTGTACCCGGTGCTCTTGTTGTTATTTTGTTGTTGTTTTGGCATGGTTAGGCTGCATTAGGTGATATTAGCATAAGTAAGTCACAAAAACCTTAGGTCATACCATTAAAAGTCAAATTTCATGTTTACATCTCATGATCAGTTAACTGTTGAGTTTTTAGGAGTAGTAATCATTCAAATCTTTGCATAAGTTGTTAAAAAGACTTAATCTCATCTCATTATAACTTATTACATCATTCTCAGTCATATAGAACCAATCAAAGTTCATAAAAGTCAAACAAGAGCAAAAATCAAAAAGTCAAAATTGTCGTTAGAAATTTTTTGAATAAACTAGTTGATTTTCCCTAGGTCTTAATACTAGGTTTCAGGACTTGTGCTTTTTGGACATTAATATTTTGTTGCTTATCTTCATTAGGATATTTTAATTATTTCTTTTAGCTTAGTTAAACTGCTTATTTTCTGCTTTTCTTTTAGCACTTTTTAGCAAATTTCCCTTGTGACTCTATTTTCACCAAACTTCACAAGCTCACACAGAGCTTATTTGTGGGAGTTAGGCTTTGATTTTTGGCTTATTTGAAAGCTCCCCAGGTTGGCTTATTGGGTCAAAAGCCATTTTGACCCTTGAGCTTGTTTGTGGACCCCACATAGGGCTGCATATAGCCCTTTTGGCCTGTTTGGTCTATGGTTGTGGATTATGCTTATTTGTTGTTCTTAGCTAATTGAGTGTGCTTTTTCTATCTCTATGGATTATTTTGTGTTCATATCATTTTCTTATAGCTTAATATTACTTCTTTGATCATTGTGTGGCTTATTTTTCAACCAAAATCCATTTTCAAGGCAAATATCCATCTGTTAAGCATTTTGGTGTCCAAAGTGCTTATTTTTAAGTCTCAAAAAGTTTGTATTTGTAAAAGTTGCATATTTTCAGTATATAAATAGTTTCCAAAAAGAAAAATCAAAAAAGCATCACTTTTAATAAAGTGATAGCTTCTATTTAAGCCATTTGGCTTATTGTTCAGCTTTTTCAAAAAGCAATTTTCATTTTTATAATTTTCATAAGTTCCTGTTCACTTGTAGTATTTCTAGTAAGTTTCTTAGATTTTTATCTTTTCATTTAGTATTTATAATAATTAATATTAATTTAATTAGTTTTAATTAAAAAACCAAAAAGAAAATCCATTACTGTTTATTTTTAATCACTAGCACCTTTTTATAATTTTTCTAGTTCTTATTAATTATAAAGTATTTTTAGAAATTAGTTTCATAGTTTTTACTGTTCATTTGCTATTATTCTCATTTAATTTAGTTTAAATATTTTTTAAGTAATAACTAAGTTAATAATTAGTAAAATAGTGTAATAATAATTTTTATAAACTTTCTATAATTTTTTAGGATTCCTTAGAAGGTTAATTAGTTTTATAAAATATTTCTTAATTTTCTAAGTCATTTTTAGTATAATTTGTAATTTAAATTAGTTAAATTAGTTAAATTAATATAATTAGTAATTAATTAGTATTAAATTCACAAAAAGACAAAAAGATATCTTTTTAGTTTTTATATCATTTTTAAGTTATTTTATAGTTTTTAAAAATAAATTTTCATTTTCTTAGTTTAAATTAATATTATATTATATTTAGTTTAAGTTAAATATTAATAAAAAGTATTAAATAGTTTTTAATTAATATTAAATAATAAAATAATCAAAAAAATATTTTTCTTTTTTATAAAATTTTCTTTTAATATTAAGTTTGTAAAAAAATCATTTTCACCCCTGTTGTTTGTTTTTGTTCAATTCCCACTTTTTCAGTACACATTTGCATTCTAATTACGTTTTTAGTTTATCTGATTCACAGTAATTGTTAATATCTGTTATTTATCTAATTTTCATTAGTGTAAACAAATCCAAATCATTATCTGGCTACTTTTCTCAAATCACTCATTCCCAGAACGTTTCCAAAATACAATTTCAACCTCGTTGGGACTTAACGACCCGTGAGTACTCTGTGCTTTCAACGGATCATAAATTGATCACTTTCTCTCTCATAGCTTGACTTTGTTGACCAAGAACCCTTGGTTGACTTAGTTCACTGTTTGGGAGGAGTCAATATTAAAATACTGATTAGGTTAATTAGATAAATCGTTCCACTCTTAGTGATTGACACTCTACTTACCATTATATATATACTGACCGGGTACAATGCTCATTAAGTGTGTGTGTTATTGATAAGTCGGCTAAATATTGATGTAAAACTTGAGTAGGCATTAACACTGCTAAACCGTAACGACACATCGCGCGCATCAGGTTCACTGAGTGTCCAAATAGGAAGTATGTTGAAGGTGAGGTAACCTTTGTGGACATGATAGACATGCAACGATTTAACATTGATTTGTTATATTCAGTACTGAACTTCTCAGGCTATGATTCTAGTGGAACTTTGTTTTTTCACTATAAGATTCCATTAAAAGGGTTAGACAAATTCTTGAAGCCTTTGGCTAATGAGACTGATTTTGAAGGAATGTTAGAATATGTCACTAACCATAAGACTATGTATGTTTATGTTGAGAATGGGCTTACCACAATAGGAACTGGTAATGAGCAGCCTAACACAAACATAAGTGTGAACAGTGAGTTGGCTCCAAGTTTTGCTTTAGTAGATTTAGATGCTGGCTTAGACCATGTTGGTGAGGAAGAGGGTAAGGAAAAGGGTGAGGAAGAGAGTGATGGTGAGGAAAGTAGTGATGGTGAGGAAGACAGTGAGGAAGACAGTGACACTGATGAGGATGGGGATTTAGTTGAGGATGAGGAACATATGGTTGATGAAGTAGATGTGAACATGAGTGGTTTTAAGTTTGAAGTAGATGGTGAGGGTGAGTTAGATTGACACCATTAAACCCAATGTTAGTTTAACTGAAAATGATTTGCATGAAATAGATTTTGATTCTTGCCGAAGTGATGATGAAAAAGACAGTGCTAGAACACAGGGACTTAGGAAAGAATTTGCAAATCAACAAGAAGCAAAGGATAGGACTAGAGCTTATGCAGTTGAGGCTAGAAGGAACATAGAATTTAAGAAAAATGATAAGCTAAGGCTCAGGGTGATTTGTAAAGGTGTGGTACCAAGTGTGAACAGCAATATGTCCCTGTGAGAATGCTTTTGGCATTTGCCAATGTTGTGAATGTTTTTTTGGCAAACATGAACTGCTAAACAATAACTTTTTGAGACAATAATATATAACCATAAAGGGATTTCATTACTTAACTGACTTTCGCTACAAAACACAAAATCAATTAACCATTACATTTATCTTGACCAATTCATAAGTTCAGTTATATTTCATCACTAAAATACCATTACATCAAATAGAAAATCATAAAAAAATATCCAACTGCAATTGAGCCGTATTTTTAGCCTACGATTTTCACCAGCCATTGCATTCAAAGATTGCTCAAGTGCATTTCTTGAAGCTAGTAAACCAGGGATAATTGCCTCTGCACGAGCACACATAGGTGGATCCACCCAAGAAAAGAAAGGACAATGGGTACCCTACAATGAATAACTTACAATACTTAGTAAAGTAATTGTGACAAGGATAATCACCTAAAGCATACAACTTACAAATTTGGGACAACATCGAAATCGATGTCCATGGTTTAAATTACTCTTTGAAGTACATACAATTGTTGGGTTACCACAAAAAACAATTCATTGGTTTAAGGGAAAAATAATCTAGGGTCTATGTGTGTGTGTGTGAAGTGGTGTTGGATTTATTTTGGGGAAAATGACGTTTGGGGCGGTGTTATAAACATTTCAGATTGGGACCACTTGTAAAAAGACAATAACACCCTTTGGGTTAAGAGATAAGTCCCAACATAACGGGCTGAGACTAACCACGTTAGATGCCAGGGACTAAAATGAAACCCGAACTTGCTCACAGGGAAGCCGCTTGCAATTTCCAAATACCAGGGACTTGTGGTGCAATCTCATCAAACCATAGGGACTATATTTGCAATTTACTCCATATTNGTGAGGAAGACAGTGACACTGATGAGGATGGGGATTTAGTTGAGGATGAGGAACATATGGTTGATGAAGTAGATGTGAACATGAGTGGTTTTAAGTTTGAAGTAGATGGTGAGGGTGAGTTAGATTGACACCATTAAACCCAATGTTAGTTTAACTGAAAATGATTTGCATGAAATAGATTTTGATTCTTGCCGAAGTGATGATGAAAAAGACAGTGCTAGAACACAGGGACTTAGGAAAGAATTTGCAAATCAACAAGAAGCAAAGGATAGGATTAGAGCTTATGCAGTTGAGGCTAGAAGGAACATAGAATTTAAGAAAAATGATAAGCTAAGGCTCAGGGTGATTTGTAAAGGTGTGGTACCAAGTGTGAACAGCAATATGTCCCTGTGAGAATGCTTTTGGCATTTGCCAATGTTGTGAATGTTTTTTTGGCAAACATGAACTGCTAAACAATAACTTTTTGAGACAATAATATATAACCATAAAGGGATTTCATTACTTAACTGACTTTCACTACAAAACACAAAATCAATTAACCATTACATTTATCTTGACCAATTCATAAGTTCAGTTATATTTCATCACTAAAATACCATTACATCAAATAGAAAATCATAAAAAAATATCCAACTGCAATTGAGCCGTATTTTTAGCCTACGATTTGCACCAGCCATTGCATTCAAAGATTGCTCAAGTGCATTTCTTGAAGCTAGTAAACCAGGGATAATTGCCTCTGCACGAGCACACATAGGTGGATCCACCCAAGAAAAGAAAGGACAATGGGTACCCTACAATGAATAACTTACAATACTTAGTAAAGTAATTGTGACAAGGATAATCACCTAAAGCATACAACTTACAAATTTGGGACAACATCGAAATCGATGTCCATGGTTTAAATTACTCTTTGAAGTACATACAATTGTTGGGTTACCACAAAAAACAATTCATTGGTTTAAGGGAAAAATAATCTAGGGTCTATGTGTGTGTGTGTGAAGTGGTGTTGGATTTATTTTGGGGAAAATGACGTTTGGGGCGGTGTTATAAACATTTCAGATTGGGACCACTTGTAAAAAGACAATAACACCCTTTGGGTTAAGAGATAAGTCCCAACATAACGGGCTGAGACTAACCACGTTAGATGCCAGGGACTAAAATGAAACCCGAACTTGCGTACAGGGAAGCCGCTTGCAATTTCCAAATACCAGGGACTTGTGGTGCAATCTCATCAAACCATAGGGACTATATTTGCAATTTACTCCATATTTAACTATCTTCACCTTCTTTTTTATGAATCTTCAAACAGTACAATACAATCTATTAACGGTTTTTATTTCCTCGTTTTTTTATCTGTTACTATAATATTTATTATTTGTCAAACTATATATTTTATGTTCTGTACTTTTTGTTTTGTAGTTTTATAATAAACATTATTAAAAAAGTTTAAAAAAAATAGAAAAAGCTAGAGAGTTATTACTTGTGTTTTAAAATGTACCAATATCCTATCTCTATTAAGAATTATGCTACAACCACAAAAGGTTTACAAAAAAAACATTCACAAAATGAGGTGTTATTGTTTGATTGGTGACTTTTGCAACAATTTCTCTCACTTCTCTTTGATTAACCAATCAAAATATAACATCTCATTTTTGTGGATGTTTGTTTGTAAAATTTTTATGGTTGAGCATAGCTCCTCTATAAATAATTTAGAACATTTTCAATGATTGGATTGGCAAAAGTCGAAAAGCTAAAAGATAGATTGAAATTTAAACAAAGCTTGTTACCACGAGAGTAATAGTTTGAACAAGATTAACGTGATCTTAACCTATAAACGTCAAATAAATATTTTATATTAATTTGTTATGTACGTTTATTTGAATGCAATTTTTGTGATGAAATAACTTTAATATAAGTTTAATCTCTTTTGTTAATTAATGTTACTAAAATGACATTTTACTTTGTTGATATTTTATTGTTTATACAATTAAACTCGATTAAACGTCTAGAATGGTTAACTGTGGCCCAAACTGCTCGGTTACCTGTCTAATATGGTTCGGTTTCAGATAATAAAATGGATTACTTGCCCCGCAATGAATAGTTCAAATCTTTCAACTAACCGAGCGGAATCGCCCCCGTAAACACCCCTAGTGAGAATGTTGACGGTTAAGAGAAAAGAATGATGCGTTGATGGTGATGATCTTGATCATCGTACACCTATCTTTAAAACATACATAAGTCACACTTGTAGGTTAACGCTAAAGGCCATGGTCGTGAGTTATAACTAAGTGAGGTGCACTTCGCCACTTCCACCCATGTCTATCACTAAGTGAGTAAAAAAAATGAAATTAAGGTGAGTGGGTCACTTTTTACAAGAAGGTAATAGTATTTTAATAGAATGTAAGAGTAATGTGATCATGTCGTGTGAAAGGTGAAAAAAAAAGAAAAAAAAAACACTTTACTTATTTTGGTTTCTTTTTGAAAAAGACAAAACAACACCCACTTGATGTCGTTATTATACTAGTAAATGATTGTTTGTAAATTGTGCGTTCATTGTGTTTATTTGGAATCCACTACAAGTTTTGGGTTATATGTGTATAATTTTAATGAACCATCTAGTTGCATTTGTTAAACACTTGAACTAGTCACCCTGTCAAAAAACAATTTAAAGTCATTTTTAATTACAACTCTCTCAAAACAGTCACATAAACCCTAGAAATCTTTGATCTCCGGCGTGTCATGACGGCACATGACGTCCTTAGAAACCTAGATCCAAAATCATCTCCTCTTCAAAACCCACTTTTCAGTTTTCACTAATTCAACCTATTTCAAAAGTTAACATAAACCCTAGAGCTTTTAAAATGTCAGATAACATTCCTTTTGAAATCCAAATGAAAATCTTTCATCGACAGCTCTGACTTTATTAAAGGTTACGGCGCGCGCCACACGCAACCACACCACTTAATGTTACGTGCTTTCATGTTTTGTTCCAATTTGGTATGTGATGATGACGTGTCACATTATAAATGGTGACATGTGTCAGACTTCCAATTATGACACGTCATCACGTGCCAAATTAAAACAAAACATAAAAGTACTTAACAGTAAGTGAACAAAAAAAAAGTTCATCTACCAAATCGGTACATTTGAAAAAGTTCGTTGCTATTTTTCAGCTTAATCACTATATAGTAAAGCATCGTTAGGTAATGCACATGTAACTAGACAACTAGTTGATTGCTTTCTCTTTTAACTTATGTTCAACTTGTTTATAAGTCAAAAAGAAATTGATATTTTTATGTTTTTAATGTTTTTATATTGAAAAACCATAGGATTCCAGTATAGATTAAGGGAGCATCTAGACTTCAACACCATTTAATCTAATTAATGACTACTTGTAAGTATCATAATTGAGATTTGAGCATGCTTATGTTTTTTAAATAACAAGTAAACGTTAAAAAATCATTGATTTATTAACTTATCAAATCATTGGCTTATTAAATCATATATTAAGCCATGAGAAAGATTCAGCAAAAGACTACGTAGTAATACACCCTTCATCAAATTTAACTAATGATCATTAGAACTGAGTTAATTGTGGATTAGTCTTTACATTAGTCTAGTCATATGCAATCAATCATGCATGGCCAGTATATGGTGGACTCATGATTTACTACATCAATTTTTTCGATTGGTCAGCCTATATCATGACATTGTTTTCATCAAATCAATCAAGAACATTCCTACTTTTTTCATAGCTGTTCTTCTTCACAGTTAATTGCGTATAACTACCATGCCTTTGTTTCTCTTTTAACAGTATTAGAATTTGGTTACCTGATTTTCGCGATATCAAAGTTGCCAACATTTTAGCTTCAAGCCTATGAATCCAACAATCATTGCATTAGCTGGTGTGATGAAAGGAAACGACAAAGAGAGTGTCCCATTTTATAAGCTCTTTGCTTTTGCAGATTCCACTGATTACATTTTGATGATCACGGGTACAATTGGTGCCATCGGTAATGGAATATCCATGCCCATCATGGCTATTCTTTTCGGCAGACTTATTGATTCTTTTGGTGAGAACCAGAATAACAAGGATGTGCTCCATGCTGTTTCCAAGGTATCACTGAAATTTGTTTACCTGGCTATTGGAGCTGGTGTTGCATCATTCCTACGTAAGTAAAAATGTTACCGACTAATCCTTTGAAGCGGTGTGTGATTGATTCTTAGTTATTTGGTTATGCTGTAAGGCAAGTTAGTTTTTTGTGTTTTGTAGAGGTGGCAATGTGGATGGTAACGGGAGAAAGACAGGCTGCAAGAATACGGAATTTGTACCTAAAAACCATACTGAGACAAGATGTCTCTTTCTTCGACATGGAAATGAATACGGGGGAAGTTGTTGGCAGGATGTCTGGAGATACCGTCCTTATACAAGATGCCATGGGGGAGAAGGTTTGTAAATTTTGATTACAAATGTTGGACAAAACATAAATTGCAGAACAAGTAATCAAATGTTATTTCTGTTTTTTTAGGTTGCAAAATTCATACAGGTACTAGCAACATTTGTTGGAGGTTTCTTGATAGCATTTGTCAAGGGATGGCTTCTTACGCTTGTCATGTTAATCTCGGTCCCTCCGTTGGTGATCTCTGGCGGAGTTATGTCAAAAGTGATATCCAAGATGGCGTCACGTAGCCAAAAGGCTTGTGCTAAAGCAGCCACTGTAGTCGAGCAAACAATTGGATCAATCAGGACGGTAAGAATAATTAAAAAAACGATAATATAAGGAAGCCACCCAAGTACTTATCTAGTTTTTTTATACTAGAAAAGTAACCAAAGGTATATTTGGTTTTCTCGTCTGTAACTATTTTAAGGTAACCATCGCATAAAAAAAATTGTATGCATATTCAGATATGATGGCCTATACACATAGTTTTAGCGGTTCAATATCTAACTGAAAATCTTTACCTATGTCGTTGGGGCGTTAGGTTGCTTCTTTCGCAGGGGAGAAAAAAGCTGTGGCAGATTATGATAATTCTCTCAAAGATGCTTACACTTCTAGTGTTAATGAAGGCTTGGCTTCTGGTCTTGGTCTTGGATCGATGCTTTTAATCATGTACTTTAGTTACGCATTGGCCATTTGGTATGGTGCAAAGATGATCCTCGAAAGGGGATACACTGGAGGGACCGTGGTTAATGTAATTATCGCTGTGCTGACTGGATCTGCGTGAGTAGTATTTTTTTTATTTACCGTTTTACAATAAGTACGGTGCAGCATATTTTATAAACCATATAATGTAAAAAGATTCATGTTTTTGTAGAAAAAGAAAGTTGTTAAGTACATTGCATTTTTTGTGCAGGACTATTCGAAACGCGTCTCCTTGTTTAAGTGCATTTGCTGCAGGTAGAGCTGCAGCTTCCAAGATGTTTGAAACAATAAACAGAACACCTGAAATAGACGCGTATGACACAAAGGGGAAAGTATTAAGCGATATTCATGGTGATGTAGAATTAAAGAATGTATATTTTAGTTATCCAACAAGACCAGATGAGCAGATATTCAGTGGATTCTCACTTTGTGTATCGGGTGGCACGACTACAGCGTTGGTTGGACAAAGTGGAAGCGGAAAGTCGACAGTGATTAGCCTAATAGAGAGATTTTATGATCCTCAAGAGGGGGAAGTTCTTATCGATACAATTAATCTGAAAAAATTTCAACTAAAATGGATTAGAATGAAAATTGGTCTTGTCAGCCAAGAACCTGTTTTGTTTACATCAAGTATTAAGGATAATATTATGTATGGAAAAGATTCCGCATCTATAGATGAGATTAGAGTTGCAGTTGAGCTTGCAAATGCTGCTACATTTATCGATAAACTACCTCAAGGACTAGACACGATGGTCGGTGAGCATGGGACACAACTATCTGGTGGACAGAAGCAAAGAATTGCTATTGCAAGAGCGATCCTTAAAGACCCTCGGATCCTACTTTTGGATGAAGCAACAAGTGCACTTGATGCAGAATCTGAGAGAGTTGTGCAGGAGGCGTTGGATAGGATAATGGTGAATAGAACAACTATTATTGTTGCACATCGTCTAAGCACTATAAGAAATGCCGATATGATTGCAGTCATCCATCAGGGAAAGCTTGTTGAGAAAGGTAGTTTTATGGTTACAGGTTTTTAAGATTGCTTATTTAAACCAGTAATCTGCTGATAATAAGCTAGTACCAACTTGCTTATTTTCAAGTGCTTATTTTGTAATAAAATATGCATTAAGCAGCTTTGTCAAAGCACTTGAACTCAGCTACTAAAACTTAAAACTTCATAAAAGAAACTTGGTTAACCATAACAATAGATTAACAATTTGTAGTTCTTGATTGATCAGGAACTCATTCACAGCTACTCCATGATCCCGAAGGAGCATATGCTCAACTTATAAAATCGCAAAACATTCATAATGATTCAAGACACGAACATTGCTCGGGAAACAAAAGTCAAAGGATGTCCTACAAGCTGTCAATAAGGCCAGAGTCATTTACCAGTCACCACATTAACATACCAACACAAGATAGTGTTCCTGAAGAGGAAGCTTCAGAAAAACCACAAAATTCACCACTACGCCGCCTTATCTATCTCAACAAGCCGGAAATACCAGTACTTATTCTGGGAGCAATAGCAGCTCTTACTAACGGAGTGATCCTTCCAGTATATGGTATGTATGTTTCCAACATGATTAAAACCTTCTACGAACCACATGATAAAATGAAAACAGACTCGATATTTTGGGCCAAAATGTTTGCACTCCTGGGAGTCGTATCGTTGTTATCTTTTCCAGGTAGATCATATTGTTTCTCAGTTGCTGGTGCTAAATTAATACGAAGAATAAGAGTATTATGCTTTGAAAAGGTGATAAATATGGAGGTTAGTTGGTTTGATAAGAAGGAGAACACGAGTGGAGCAATTGGCGCACGGTTGTCAGTAGATGCAGCCAATGTCCGTGGTTTAGTTGGAGACACGCTTGCTCAGATTGTGCAGAGTTTGTCTTCTGTTGTTGTTGCTTTGGGTATAGCATTTACATCATGCTGGCAGCTGTCTCTTATAGTTCTTATTCTCATTCCGATCGTAGGAGCTAACGCATATGTTCAGATGAAATATGGAAGAGGGTTTAGTGCAGATGCAAAAAAGATGTACGAGGAAGCGAGTCAGATAGCGAGTGATGCGGTTGGGAGTATAAAGACAGTAGCATCGTTTTGTGCAGAAGAGAAATTGGTGAAAGAGTACAGAAATAAATGTGAATGTCCCAAGAAAAAAGGGATACATCAAGGTTTGATAAGTGGTGTCGGGTTTGGAGTTTCAACTTCGTTACTTTTTTTAATGTATGCAGCCACTTTTTACTCTGGTGCTCGGCTTGTTGAGGCTGGAAAGACTAGTTTCGAGGATGTTTTCCGAGTCTTCTATGTTATGACACTAGCGGCATTTGCTGTCTCCCAGTCAAGCTCATTTGCACCAGATACGGGTAAAGCTATGAGCTCTGCTGTGTCGGTTTTCGCAATTCTAGATGGGAAGTCAGAAATCGACCCAAACGATGAAACAGGTATGACACTGGATACGGTCAAAGGGGAAATTGACTTTCATCACATTAGTTTTAAATATCCCACAAGACCTGATGTTGAAATATTTCGTGATCTATGTTTAACAATCCATAGTGGCAAAACAGTTGCGTTAGTAGGCGAGAGTGGAAGCGGGAAATCAACAATTATTTCACTTCTTCAAAGATTTTACAATCCTGATTCGGGTAGTATTACACTCGATGGGATCGAATTAAAAAGATTTCGGCTAAAATGGCTCAGGATGCAAATGGGCTTAGTATCCCAAGAACCCGTCTTGTTTAATGACACAATCCGAGCCAATATTAGTTATGGAAAAGATGGTGAAGCAACCGAAACAGAAATAATAGCTGCTTCTGAATTAGCAAACACGCATGAGTTCATTAGCGCGTTACAGCAAGGCTATGACACAGTTGTAGGGGAACGAGGTATACAATTGTCGGGTGGACAGAAGCAAAGAGTGGCGATTGCTAGAGCGATTGTGAAGAGTCCCAAGATACTATTGTTAGACGAGGCTACAAGTGCACTAGACGCTGAGTCAGAAAGAGTGGTTCAAGACACGTTGGATAAGGTGATGGTTAATAGGACTACCGTTGTTGTTGCTCATAGGTTGTCAACTATTAAAGGAGCAAATGTGATCGTTGTCATTAAGAATGGTGTCATCGTTGAGAAAGGAAAGCATGAAGATTTAATCAATATCAAGAACGGATTCTACACATCTTTGGTTGCACTTCACCTGAGCTCTAACATGTAAAAAGAACGAGCATCGAAATGCAAGTGCAACAAGGGTTCAATCGAAAAAGATGACATGACACTTGTATGTACATTATATGGTGATGCAATGCATTACGAAATGTTTACATATGTTTCATAGTTTTATTATACTTGTTTGGTGAGGAATTTGGGGGTGTTCAAAAATCCGAGAAACTAATAAACCGAGCCGAACCGCTCAATCTAAAGCCGAAAAAATCGAAACCAAGAAAACCTGTTTATAACGGTTCGGCTTTGTTTTTCATTTTCAGGTATCTGCGGTCAACCAACCCAACCGTGTACACGTGAATGTTTTTTATTATTGCACTATTTTATTGTATAACAACTCTTTTCTCCAATGTAAACGTTTACCACAAATCTATGTATGTGACGTGTAAAAAATTGATTAACGTGATCATAACCTATAAACGTCGAATAAATATTTTATGTTAAATGTTACTCCTTCCGTACCAAATTATAAGTCCATTTTTAATGTGCACAAAGTTTAATAAAATTCCACCAACTTATCTATTCACCAATCAAATATATTCTCTCTCCACTAAAATGTGTTGTGATTGGTTGAAATAGAAAATGGATAAGTATTTTGGGACACCCAAAAGTAAAAAAATTGACTTATAATATGGGACGGAGGGAGTAAATATTTATTTGAATGCAATTATTGTGATGAAATAACCTTAATATAACTTTAATCTCTTCATTGTTAATTAATTTTACTAAAATGACATTTTACGTTTTAGATCATGTTATTGTTCATACAATTAAACTCCATTAAACTTCTAGAATGGTTAATCGTGGCCCAAACCGTGGGTAACCGCTCATTTTGGGTACCCATGTCCAGTTACCCGCTTAGTATGGTTCGGTTTCGTATAGTAAGATGAATTACCCGCCCCACAGTGGATAATTCAAATCTTCCAACTAATCAATCGAACCACCCGATAAACACCCCTAATCAAGATGGAGATGGTTCAGAGAAAAAATGATGTTGCGTTAATTTGACGATATATGATGTTAATGACCATTACACCTATCCTTAAAACATACATAAGCCTCACATTGCCTTAAAACATACGTAAGTATTGTACATTCCATTGGTTAAACGTAGGGATGACAATTCGGGTCATGTTCGGGTTGACATCTGGCTGGCCAGAAAATCTCAACCCGAACTTGACCCATTTAAATTATCGGGTCAGCTATGTCAACCTTAACCTATTTACACATAACCTAACCCTGACCCATTTAACCCGTATATATACTTGGGTTGGCGGGTTAAATAGGTTACACGGGTTGAATAGGTTAAACGGGTTTCGAGTTGACATATTTAAAACGTTTTATACACACGGGAAGAGAAAGACTTTTTTCTACGGCGAGCTTTCTCTCGTAAAGCCAAAGACGCCCTTGACACAAATTTAAGAACAAAATCTTAAACGAGTTGGTGAGTCAACCCGCTTAATTTATTTTCAATCCGAACTTTCTATTTATTTGATGATGCTCTAAACTTGTACTGATATGGCTACTTAAAAAACGATATCCTAAAACACCGATTAAATTGTCCAAGTAATACCCCCAAATATCAAAATTCATTTCAGTTTCTTGTTAGTTACACACACACCACCATTCAACCCACCACATATCCGCCGTATCACGACGGCACACGACGCCCTTCAAAACCCAGATCCAAAATCACCTCCTCTCCAAAACCCACTTTTCAGTTTTCACTAATTCAACCTATTTCAAAAGTTTACATAAACCCTAGAAGAAGCCTTCTTTAAAATGTCTGACAATATCCCATTTGAAATCCAAATGGAAATTATCAAATGGCTTCCTGTGAAGCCTTTGATTCAGTTCAGGTCCGTTTCCAAACCATGGAAATCTTTCATTGACAGCTCTGACTTTATCAAAGGTTACGGCGCCCGTCATACGCAGCCACATAGCCGTATTCTAAGGTACAAATCTCAGGATGAGTTAAGGTACATTCGTTTAGTAGACGATGATGTCGAGACTTTTAAGGTACAACAACAAGAGTTTGCTCCATTTGTTATGTCTCCTTTGCTTAAACAACATCGTGTTTTAAAGGTTGTTGGTGCGTGTCATGGATTACTGTGTTTGTTTGGTAACCATAGAGGTTATAAAAAAAGGATGGTTGTTATTTGGAACCCTTGTATCGGAAAATCAATTGGTATTGCTGTCCCTAGATTTGCCGCTCGGATTGATGTTGAGACTGTATATGGTTTTGGGGTTTGTCCCGTTACCNTTATGTTAAATGTTACTCCTTCCGTACCAAATTATAAGTCCATTTTTAATGTGCACAAAGTTTAATAAAATTCCACTAACTTATCTATTCACCAATCAAATATATTCTCTCTCCACTAAAATGTGTTGTGATTGGTTGAAATAGAAAATGGATAAGTATTTTGGGACACCCAAAAGTAAAAAAATTGACTTATAATATGGGACGGAGGGAGTAAATATTTATTTGAATGTAATTATTGTGATGAAATAACCTTAATATAACTTTAATCTCTTCATTGTTAATTAATTTTACTAAAATGACATTTTACGTTTTAGATCATGTTATTGTTCATACAATTAAACTCCATTAAACTTCTAGAATGGTTAATCGTGGCCCAAACCGTGGGTAACCGCTCATTTTGGGTACCCATGTCCAGTTATCCGCTTAGTATGGTTCGGTTTCGTATAGTAAGATGAATTACCCGCCCCACAGTGGATAATTCAAATCTTCCAACTAATCAATCGAACCACCCGATAAACACCCCTAATCAAGATGGAGATGGTTCAGAGAAAAAATGATGTTGCGTTAATTTGACGATATATGATGTTAATGACCATTACACCTATCCTTAAAACATACATAAGCCTCACATTGCCTTAAACATACGTAAGTATTGTACATTCCATTGGTTAAAAGTAGAGATGACAATTCGGGTCAGATTTGGGTTGACATGTTGGTTGGCCAGAAAATCTCAACCCGAACTTGACCCATTTAAATTATCGGGTCAGCTATGTGAACCTTAACCTATTTACACATAACCTAAACCTGACCCATTTAACCCGTATATATACCTGGGTTGGCGGGTTAAATAGGTTACATGGGTTGAATAGGTTAAACGGGTTTCGAGTTGACCCATTTAACCCGTTTTATACACAAAAGTTGACACAAATTTAAGAAAAAAATCTTAAACGAGTTGGTGAGTCAACCCGCTTAATTTATTTTCAATCCGAACTTTCTATTTATTTGATGTAGTACTCACTACTCCTATCAAATAGTCCAAGTAATACCCCCAAATATCAAAATTCATTTCAGTTTCTTGTTAGTTACACACACACCACCATACAACCCACCACATATCCGCCGTATCACGACGGCACACGACGGCCTTCAAAACCCAGATCCAAAATCACCTCCTCTTCAAAACCCACTTTTCAGTTTTCACTAATTCAACCTATTTCAAAAGTTTACATAAACCCTAGAAAAAGCCTTCTTTAAAATGTCTGACGATGATGTCGAGACTTTTAAGGTACAACAACAAGAGTTTGCTCCATTTGTTATGTCTCCTTTGCTTAAACAATATCGTGTTTTAAAGGTTGTTGGTGCGTGTCATGGATTACTGTGTTTGTTTGGTAACCATAGAGGTTATAAAAAAAGGATGGTTGTTATTTGGAACCCTTGTATAGGAAAATCAATTGGTATTGCTGGCCCTAGATTTACCGCTCGGATTGATGTTGAGACTGTATATGGTTTTGGGGTTTGTCCCGTTACGAGTGACCCTACCGTTGTTAAGGTTTTATCTCCTGTTAATACGCCTTGGCATGTTGAAGTTTTTACATTGAGTTCGGGGGTTTGGAATGTTCTTCCAAGTAGCAATTTGCCTCATGAATCAATTAAATATATGTCATCTCAGGTAGTTATAGATAGGTTTATTTATTGGGGTGCTAGACATAAGGTTGTGTCATTTGATTTGATTACCAAGGAATTGAAAGTGGTAGACCTACCGGACAGCTTAACAAATGAGCTAGTAACGTCTATTCCCGTGTCTATTCCCGTGTCTGTTTCTAAGCTAAGGGGGTCTCTTGTTGTGTCTGAATACATTGGGGCTGAGGGAGTAGTTGGTGTATGGGTGATGGAGCATGATTCGTCGTTTACAAAGCTATTCTCCTTTGGCACAGTATTTACCAACATATTGGGGTTTAGGAAGAATGGTGAAACTATATTTGAAACTATAAAGGAGGGCGAAAGGTTTAGGACACTTGATCTTTACGACCCTTGCTCACAACAAATCAAGAATCTTGGGATTTCTGGAGAATATGGCTCATTCTTCATGGGCTCTTACAAGGAATCCCTACTTTTGCTTGATCACTCAGATTCACGTATTTATTCCAACGATAGTTGATCAAAAAGATGGCCACATTTCAACGTGTGGATTTGTAAAATGATATGTTACCGGATGGAGAGGCCTATTTTGTAGCTAAGGTGTGGAACAATTAAGTACTGCTCTAATATAATTTGTAAATGGATTATATGCTACATATTTTTCAGATTTGTGACTTGTAGCACTATTACTGAAAGTTTATGTAGAATGCACTTAAAAGCAGCGTGTTATATTGATTTTACATGTTTGTTTGTGCTTATGTCATTTTGTGGTTAAATGATCCTTGTATCATTTAAGTTATGATAAACCATACTTGGGTCTTTTACTGTTATACTGTACAAACACATTTTGCTTCTGATATCCTCTTACAAACAAATCATGCTTTAAACGCACTTACAAACACCCTTAATTTGTATCTAAGCAATCTGAAGAAGCAAACACAATTACACAAATGCCATCTCAACTGTTTATCTGCTGTATCAAAATGCATATCCAATAAACTCCGCTTGTACTTCTTCTATTCCGCCTGAAGGGGTAAAAGTCTCGGGTAGGACTCGAACTTGAGACCTCCCCTAGCTAAACCTCCCCTCCCCAAGCCCCTAACGAATCTTGGTGGCTAACTGAGCTAGCTCAGTTCTCGGGTGGACGGATCTTGGATGGTTAAATGAAACTGCTTATATATTGTGTTCATCACATTTTAGTTGAACTAATCTACCAATGGTATTCTTCAAAACCGTACAAATTTCGTGCAATCAAGAACCTACTTCGATTTCCATATATATTCCAATATTACAAAAACAAAATACAATACAACTTGTGTTACAAAAAATAAAGTGACATAACTAATTCGAAGAGCTCATGTGAAGCGCTACTAATGACGCATAGAATCCATCCTTGATATTGATCAAATGTTCATGTTTACCTTTCTCGACGATGACTCCATTCTTCACGACTGCAATCACATCTGCTCCTTTAATAGTTGACAACCGATGAGCAACAACAACTGTGGTCCTGTTAACCATCACCTTGTCCAACGCGTCTTGAACCACTCTTTCTGATTCAGCATCAAGTGCACTTGTAGCCTCGTCTAACAATAGTATCTTAGGACTCTTCACAATGGCTCTAGCAATAGCGACTCTTTGCTTCTGCCCACCGGACATTTGTACACCACGTTCCCCTACAACTGTATCATAGCCTTGGTGTAACGCACTAATGAATTTATGCGCGTTTGCTAATTCAGAAGCAGCTATGATTTCTTGTTCGGTTGCTTCACCATCTTTTCCATAACTAATGTTGGCGCGGATTGTGTCATTAAATAGCACGGGTTCTTGGGACACTAGACCCATCTGCAGCCTTAGCCATTTTAGTTGAAACTTTTTCAGCTCGACTCCATCTAGTGTAATAGACCCTGAATCCGGATTGTAAAACCTTTGAAGAAGTGAAATAACCGTTGATTTACCGCTTCCACTCTCACCAACCAAAGCGACCGTTTTGCCACTGTGGATTGTTAAGCATAGATCACGAAATATCTCTACATCGGGTCTTGTGGGATATTTAAAGCTAATGTGACGTAGCTCGATTTCCCCTTTCACGGTATCTAGTGTCGTACCTGATTCATCACTTGGGTCGATCTCTGACTTTCGGTCAAGGATCGCGAAAACTGATACCGCAGAACCTTTTGCTTTGCTTGTATCGGGTGCAAACGAGCTTGATTGAGAGATTGCTAACGCCGCCATTGTCAAAGCAAAAAATACCCGAAAAACATCTGTGAAATTAGTATATCCTGCCTCAACAAACCGAGCACCAGCGTAAAAACTGGCTCCATACATACAAAAAAGTAGAGCAAACGATACCCCAAACCCGATCCCACTGATTAAACCTTGTTTTATCCCAGACTTTTTCGGACCTTCACATTTATCTCGATAAAGTTTCATAACTTTTTCCTCAGCACAAAATGATGCAACCGTCCTTATGCTCCCAACTGCATCATTTGCTACTTGACTCGCTTCTTCATACATTAACTTAGCATCAGCACTAAACCCTTTCATAAATTGCATTTGAACATATCCATTAACACTCATTAAAGGAATGAGTACAAGAATAATAAGTGCTAATTGCCAACATGCTGTAAACGCTATCACCAAACCAGAAATTGCAGATGCCGAATCTTGAACAAGTTGAGCAAGCGCGTCACCAACTAAACCACGAACATTGGCTGCATCAGCTGACAACCTTGCACCAATTGCACCACTCGAGTTTTCCGGCTTATCAAACCAACCAACCTCCATGTTTATCACCTTTTCAAAGCATAATGCTCTGATCCTTTTTATTAACTTAGACCCTGCAATAGCAAACAGATATGATCTCCCGGGATAAGCTACAAATGATACTACTCCAAGGACGACAAACATTAAGGCCCAGAATTTTGAGTCTGACTTCATTTTATGAGGTGGTTCATAAAACGTCTTGATCATGCTAGAAAGCAAGATACTGAAAATAGGGAAGATTGTTCCGTTAACAATTGCAGCTATAGCACCAAGTATGATCACGGGTAATTCTGGTTTGTTGAGATAAGCAAGTCGGCGGATTGGAACCTTGGGTGGTTTTTCGGAGTCTTTTTCGTCATTAGGGGATTCTATATCCATAGGTTCTGCAACACCAACTGTTGGCATGCCAAATGAGACAGATGCCGAGAGGCGGCGACTGCTGGATGAATCTCGGCTTATTGATCGTTGGTAGGATGTTTTTTGACTTGATAGTCTTCTGAGATCTTGTTCTTCTGAGGTATGCTGTTTTGAGTCGCCGTTGATGTCTTGTAGTTTGATGAGTTGTGTGTATGCTCCTTCGGGATCTTGGATCAGTTCTGAATGTGATCCTGAACCATCATCAATAATGAAATGTTAAACTTGCGGTTATGGAATAGAAGTGTTGCATTAAAAAGTAGCAACTCGGGTCTGAAATGACCAAAGAAATACTAAAAGTTAGATAAGTGAAAATTTACCTTTCTCAACCATCTTTCCGCGATGAATGACAGCAATCATATCAGCATTTCTGACTGTACTCAAACGATGTGCAACAATAACAGTCGTTCTGTTCACCATTATCCTATCCAACGCCTCTTGCACAACTCTCTCAGATTCTGCATCGAGTGCACTTGTTGCTTCATCCAACAGAAGGATACGAGGATCTTTTAGGATCGCTCTTGCAATAGCAATTCTTTGCTTCTGTCCTCCAGAAAGTTGTGTTCCATGCTCACCAACCATCGTGTCAAGTCCTTGAGGTAGTTTATCGATAAATTTAGCAGCATTTGCAAGCTCAACCGCAACTCTAATCTCCTCATCAGTTGCACCATCTTTCCCATACATAATATTTTCCTTAATACTCGATGTAAACAAAACTGGTTCTTGACTAACAAGACCAATTTTCTGTCTGATCCATTTTAGTTGATATTCTTTAAGATTAATATTATCGATAAGAACTTCCCCTGATTGAGGATCATAAAATCTTTCTATCAGACTTATCACCGTTGACTTTCCACTTCCACTTTGTCCAACCAATGCTGCAGTTGTGCCACTCGGGATAGAAAGAGAGAAGCCACTGAATATTTGCTCATCTGGTCTTGCTGGATAAGTGAAATATACATCTTTCAGTTCTATATCACCACGAATATCGCTTAATACTTTCCCCTTTGTGTCTGACGCGTCTATTTCAGGTTTTCTGTTTATAGTTTCAAACATCTTGTATGCTGCAGCCCTTCCCGCAGCAAATGCACTCAAACAAGGAGACGCCTGTCCAAGAGACCTGAAAAAGCAGACATCGTATGATTGAAGCTCAAAATTTGAAAAGGTGAAAGAGCAAGAAGATGCAAAGTACCATTTACTTTTTATCGATATATGCCAAATATGTTTTTCAACGATTTAATAAAACGTCTTATCAAGATGGGAACTTGTGCTGTTTTGAGTCGCCGTTGATGTCTTGTAGTTTGATGAGTTGTGTGTATGCTCCTTCGGGATCTTGGATCAGTTCTGAATGTGATCCTGAACCATCATCAATAATGAAATGTTAAACTTGCGGTTATGGAATAGAAGTGTTGCATTAAAAAGTAACAACTTGGGTCTGAAATGACCAAAGAAATACTAAAAGTTAGATAAGTGAAAATTTACCTTTCTCAACCATCTTTCCGCGATGAATGACAGCAATCATATCAGCATTTCTGACTGTACTCAAACGATGTGCAACAATAACAGTTGTTCTGTTCACCATTATCCTATCCAACGCCTCTTGCACAACTCTCTCAGATTCTGCATCGAGTGCACTTGTTGCTTCATCCAACAGAAGGATACGAGGATCTTTTAGGATCGCTCTCGCAATAGCAATTCTTTGCTTCTGTCCACCAGAAAGTTGTGTTCCATGCTCACCAACCATCGTGTCAAGTCCTCGAGGTAGTTTATCGATAAATTTAGCAGCATTTGCAAGCTCAACCGCAACTCTAATCTCCTCATCAGTTGCACCATCTTTCCCATACATAATATTTTCCTTAATACTCGATGTAAATAAAACTGGTTCTTGACTAACAAGACCAATTTTCTGTCTGATCCATTTTAGTTGATATTCTTTAAGATTAATATTATCGATAAGAACTTCCCCTGATTGAGGATCATAAAATCTTTCTATTAGACTTATCACCGTTGACTTTCCACTTCCACTTTGTCCAACCAACGCGGCAGTTGTGCCACTCGAGATAGAAAGAGAGAAGCCACTGAATATTTGCTCATCCGGTCTTGCTGGATAAGTGAAATATACATCCTTTAGTTCTATATCACCACGAATATCGCTTAATACTTTCCCCTTTCTGTCAGACGTGTCTATTTCAGGTTTTCTGTTTATAGTTTCAAACATCTTGTATGCTGCAGCCCGACCCGCGGCAAATGCACTCAAACAAGGAGGCGCCTGTCCAAGAGACCTGAAAAAGCAGACATCGTATGATTGAAGCTCGAAATTTAAAAAGGTGAAAGAGCAAGAAAATGCAAAGTACTATTTACTTTTTATCGTTATACGCCAAATATGTTTTTTCAACCATTTAACAAAACGTCTTATCAAGATGGGAACTATTTAACAAAGACAGAAACAATATACTTACATGGATCCAGTCAGCATTGCATAAATTACGGTAAGCACAGTCCCCCCATTGTACCCCTTTTCGAGTATCATCTTTGTACCATACCAAACAGCCAACGCATAACTACAGAATACAATTAACAACATCGCCCCAAGACCGAGCCCAGTAGCCAGGCCCTCGTGAACACTAGAATTGTAAGCATCTACAAGTGAATTATTGTACTCTTTAACAGCTTTTTTCTCCCCGGTGAAAGAAGCAACCTATGACCCGAAACAAAAAAGAAAAACTGTGATCAGTAAAACATCTCAATCAAATGATGTACTATAAAGATATGTTATTATGAGCAAATTTTATAAGACAGTAACAGCTTACTTACGAGATGGTCCAATTTGGTATCATAGCTTATTAGTATGTTATAAGATAATTACCAAATTGGACCGTTTTACAAAAGTATGTTGCCAAACTTATGGAATTTGTTGTTATATACTTACCGTTCTAATTGAACCAATTGTCTGCTCGACTACAATGGATGCTTTAGCATAAGCATCCTGTCCGCGTGATGCCATCTTCGCTATGGTTACTGACATAATTCCACCAGCAATAACCAACAAAGGGATTGAGCATAACATAACAAGCGTAAGAAGCCACCCCTTGACGAATGCTATCACAAAACCTCCCAAAAATGTTGCCATTAGTTGTGTGAATTTTCCGACCTGAATATCCATATAAAACATTTGATTAGTACTGTATTATGTAAGTTAAGAGTTAAGTTTTGGATAACATTTTCAAAACCGGATAATTTACAAACCTTCTCCCCCATGGCATCTTGTATGAGGACAGTATCACCAGACATCCTGCCGACGACTTCACCTGTGTTTGTTTCCTTGTCGAAGAAGGAGACATCTTGTCTTAATATGGTTTTTAGATACAAATTTCTTATTCTTGCAGCCTGCCGTTCTCCCGTTACCATCCACATTGCCACCTCTATAAAACAAACACGATTTTTAGAACAATCACATGGTGATAACTAAGGGGGTGCTTGCGTTTTAGAAAAAAATGTGATTATGTGAATATGAAAATGATCAAAAACACTTTCAATTAGCAATACGAAACACCCCCTAAAACCAATGCTTCGAGACTTGAACACAGAATAATAAGATTATTAGCGCGGTAACATTAGTACTTACGGAGAAATGCAGCCACACCAGCTCCAGCGGCCAGGTAAACAAATTTCAGCGCCACCTATCACATGTTTCATACTCAAATGATCACCCATTTGCGTAATAATAACAAATAACAAAAACGAACATTCTAATATTTAAAACCATACCTTAGAGACAGCCTTGACGACATCATTGTTACCCTGGTTATCACCAAAAGAATTAATAAGATCACCAAATAGAAGAGTCATGAGAGGCATACATACTCCATTACCAACGGCTCCAACCGTACCAGCAAACATCAACGTGTAATCAGTTCTATCTGCAAACGCAAACAGCTTATAAAACGGGACAGTATTTACTATCTCTTTTTCTTTTGTCAACTTGGAGTCTTGTTCCGCTTTACCACCAGAGCCTGAAGCTGAGGTGGATGCTTCAGGCTTGTCGGAACTCATTGTTCCGGCTTGTATGACCTGTACAAGTGAAAAAAACAGGAAATCAATCCTAAGCTGTTTTTTTAAGTTTAGTTATATGTTCTTCTGTTAAAATGTTTGTTTCGGTTATTTATTAAACGTACAAGTAAAAGGAATACGAATCATGAAAATGCTAGGAATGAAAAGAACACTTAAGGGGCATCTCAAATTCCTTTTTTTAGTTGTTTTCGACATCACGTATGTGCAACCTTGTGGTACATCATGTCGCAAAAGACTTTACGAATTATATAAACTTTTATTTGGATATATTCCTCATACAAGTACGCAACCAGGGGCGGACCGACTGTGAACCACATTGATTTTTCCGTAGTGTAAAATTGTGTCAAAAGTCCTGATTTCTATGAAATGGACCAGATTAGAATCATTTCTGGGTCCGCTACTGTATGCAACTACCTTCATTATGATGTTTTATATCATTTGATGAGATTTAGCATATATGGATATATGATTTTAATAAACAATCCTGTAAACATCATGTTGAGTAAACTTAAAGTATATATGAAAATGGATCTAGATCTCAAACATAAACAAAACTGGACTCCGTTTAAAAAAAAATAACAAAAAAAAAAAAAAAAAAAAAAAAAAAAAAAAAAAAAAAAAAAAAAAAAAAAAAAAAAAAAAAAAAAAAAAAAAAAAAAAAAAAAAAAAAAAAAAAAAAAAAAACAAAAAAAACAAAACAAAAAACATTAAAAAAAAAAACAAATGATTGTATTCCATTAGACACAAACAAGTGGGAAAATGCATGAACATCATCTAGCTAGATAAATCTTGTTCACATTTCCAATAAATGAAAAAACACAAAAAGTCAATATTAGCAAAACCATGACTTCATGTGATCATATTAATGTTTGCCATTTTTAAGAAACCAAGATATATTTATTTATATCCTTTCAAAAAAAAGATATATTTATTTATATATAGATATATCACATATATAAGATATAAGCATCCATAAAAATATGATATAATATTTGCCATTTTTAAGAACATGAAACAAAACCAAGATATGAAACCTTCTAAAACTAGCTAAAGCAAATATTTTCATATCTATATAAATTAGGATAAAAGAAGAAAAAACTTACAAACTTTAAGAAGAGCAAGTGCAGAGCAAATTGAGTTGACAAAAATGTGGAATACAAATACTATATATGGGTGTGTTTGTTAGCTTTTGAAAGCATTTTAGAGCAATTAGCATTTAGCATTTAGCATTATTATTAAAAAGCTCGTTTGGTAGAAAGCATATAGCATTTATAAAATTCTTAAAACGCTCATTTCTTTATGCTCTTTGGATAAGCATTTAGCATTACGTCATTTTACATCTTAAATTTACAGCTACAACTATTCTACCAAACACTTTTATAAATTAAACTGCTACTGCTAACTGCTTACTGTTAACTGCTACTGCTAATATTGAATATATATTTTTCCTAATTAGTAGCTATTTATATGCGCACACAAAATAGAAAGATTCAATGTTTCCTTGTAGAGCAAGCTGGTTGAATAATGGTCAAAAATTCACTTGTTTTTTTTTTTTTTTTTTAAATCATTATCATTTTCTTCGGTTTGGGCTAAGATCAAATATATAATCTCTCTATATGTGTGATTTGATTATTTAATGGTTTTGGTTGATAAGATTCTATGGTTTTATATTAGTTTTGAGAATGGGAAAAATGCATTAAAAAAGAAGGTAATGTGTATTTGTCTAGGAGAAGAACATGATTTGGGTAAATAATCCATGCAACATTTTGGGACAATAAGAAATCATTTTGTACATGTTCTCAGTTAAGAAATAGACTTCTTATGATGTCATGCAATGCAGAGGATATGCTCCTACCACAAAGTACATTCACCTTCTACGGTACGTTTCTACTTGAGAAATACAGTTACAAAAACACTAGATTTAGAAATCGATCACTAGAAGACTATTTTCATTAGTCAAATACTGAAAAAGTGTCGTTGAGGAAAAACAAACTGTCACTACAAATAAAAGGTAGTATGTGTCTGGGACAGGAGTTTGATCCACACATAAAAAACAAGTAAAGGAGTCATTAGTAAAGAGTAAAGACTTGTGTATAGTAAAACAAAGAAAGTGTGAGAATATATGTTAGACATGTGATACATTTTTTAATAACTTTATTAAATTAAATTTAGCCAAAGTAATCTATTCTATACATAATATATTATGAAAATCACATGCCAAATCCATTATTAAATTTGATAAACATTACGTGTTTTGGTAAATCAATTTTATATTGATTTGCTTGAGTAAAGTATCATTACGTGTTTTTTTTCATATTATTATCATAAAGTATATGTTGCTATACATATAATTATTTACATAAAATTATGTTTGATCTACTTAGTTTAAGCTCAAATAAAGCACTTGTTTTGCTGTTGCTGAACACAATAATATATATATATTATACCATTAAAAATGTTTGCTATCGACCATGTACTCACACAACAATAAATGTTGTTTGTTTCAATCTTTTTACGATGTGGGAAACTAGTGATTTCACTTTGTAAAACTACAAAACATATACGGTCTGCAACTCATAATATATGTATTTGAATCGATCACAACTTTAGAGATTAAAAAAAAGACTTTTATTTACTACTTAATTATTCATAGATCCAACACGGTTCACGCATATGAAATACTTGACTGTTAAACAAGTCACTAGACATTTTGCGACACTCATTTATAGAAAACAAGAAGTTTCACTTAATGTTTAATCAGTATAAAATTAGTTACTTCGTATAACATCATCCAAATGAAAGAAAAATGATTTCGAGGTCTGAGATTAATTGACCGATGTTTTCTTTTCTTTATGTTACGTTATAAAAATTTGTATTTTATGCCATTTTTATTGTATTGGGACCAAATTTCGGCAACTCATGACAGCAGACGTGTAAGGGCTCGATACATTTTATTCTTGGTCATGTTTGTATCCATAATAATTTGTCCTCGTGAGGATAGGTTAAAAAAAAAAAAAAAAAAAAAAAAGGTCTCTATGTATGAATTAGTTACGAAAGACGTGTACATCGGCTGGGTTTCAAATACTAGTGTACCAATTGGATTTTAGATTGTGTATTTGTTTGAATTATTTTAAAAATTAGTGTGTCACTATAAATTTAGTGTGTCATAAATGAAGTATAATATGTAGTGTTCACTATAACAATTGGTGTGTGTTAGTTGTGCATGAAAGTATGATATGTATAATATGTAATGTGTCACTATAAAATAAAGTATAATATGTAGTGCGTCACTATAAAAATTGGTGTGTCACTATAAATTTGGTGTGTCACTATAAAAATTGGTGTGTTGCTATAAATTTAGTTTGTCATAAATAAAGTATAATATGTAGTGTGTTACTATAAAAATTGATGTGTCACTATAAATTATTGTGTCATAAATAAAGTATAATACGTAGTGTGTCACTATAAAGGGTGTGTGTCAGTTGTGTATGAAAGTATATATTTATATGTATCATGATAAAAATCAATAGCGAAAGGTATAAAAATAACAACATATGTTTATAAATTAAAAGTATTAAATATGTTGCATGAACGATACACACGAAATTATTTTGAAAATATAAT
>LBNU01020577.1:68137-78355 GCA_014162995.1 Artemisia annua | reverse complement strand
TATATATATATATATATATATATATATATATATATATATATATAAAAGAATGCATTTATTGGTATTTTTGTAATCGATAGCACGTAATAACATCAAGATAATTTATATATAATGTTTGACTATACTAGTATTATTTTCTAAATCAATGGCAAGTTGTATGTATTGATGTATAATATTATTATTTACATAAAATATATATAAGTTATAAATCAGGTGTAGAGTCACGATCTACTAGAAATGGAATAAAAATAAAAAGTTTGCAAAGTCATTGTCATCAATGCACTCTTTTTTCACCGTTTTCATGGTCTAAGGGGCTTGAATCACCGGACCAAGCCGCAAGTATGTTAAATATGTTCTTAAACTATGTTATTCTTTTTGTTGTTGCAGATGCACCATCAGTAGCGGACATTCCAGCTCTGTGTACGTACGGCGGCCCAGTTTCCAGCTCACTTCTAGGTAAGGGAAGCTTTGTCACAGTAAACAACCATTATATTCCGTTCACTTACCTGCATGCCTACACGGTGCTCATGTTTTTGGATTAACACTCGCCTGCCCATACATGCTGCTCGCATAAGGCGTATTGACTGTTTATGCAAAGGTACTTTTAATTGTTAATACACATACATTTAGAAAAACGTATATGTTTTAGGTTATAGTATTAGTAAGTTACTTACACTCTTATCGCTGTAGGGCACCAACATTTCCATGAGCAGCCTGCAACAGCAGATACTACAGTGCCACCAGTACCTAGAGCTGCCCACCAAGGTGAGACAAAGACAGTGTTATGACTGTTGTTGTTGGTGAATCAGAGACAGAGGATACTCCGAGAAGAATAAGAAGTGAGATACGGCCGACGGGATCACAATATGCTGGTGGAAAAAAGAGGTTCACCAAGATGCGCACAGGTTTTGTCCAATATTATACACAAAGGTTGTCAAATTTAGTGTTCCTCTCGGTGGGTGATTCATTAATCGCTTTATGTTTCAATCATTTCAGGCCTACAAGATTTTGAAGCTGGGCCTTCAACAACTGACATTGTAGGAGTGTAATTTGATAAAGATATAATAGGTTCTCAAACTGCCTGTTTGACAGGTACTCAAAATGACTATAATCACTTCATAAACTATGGGTATAGTAATGTGTCCGTTCATATTGTGTTGAAACAAGAAAATACTATATACTTACAGTTTGAGCTGTATGAGTTTTAAGAGTGTTCAGGGTAGTTTTTTGGAACTTATTTAACGCCTTTTTCTATAATAAAGTTCTTTTGGTTTTTCTATGATTTGTTAAATAAGCTTTCAATATGGGACACAAATTGACTATTTGGTTTCCCATGATTTGGTTTTTCGAACTTCATTATTTTAAGAGTGTCCAAATAAAGGTTTTAGAACTGGTCGCGGGATACCAGGCTACGCACATCTGCGCTGAAACTTGCTTTTTATAGGTAACCTGAACAAAAAAAACTTCAAGATTCACCCGTTTTAACTTTAAATGTTACAAGCAATTATTATGATACATAATGTGTTTGATGAATTATAAAGTGCCTAAGAAAAAGAGGAATAGATGTTTATGAGTATGCAGTTTTATTGTGATCTTATTTAGAATCTCATGTCTATTCATAATCTATCAATACAGGGGTGCGTCATAAAATGGAAGTTAATCATCAGAATGGAGTTACGAACGAAAAACTTTATCAAACCACTGCTAGAGAACCAAAATGCCAACCTATTGGAAAGTACGCTGCAAGTAAGAACTTTTGATGTATTATCAGTATGTGAACATGTAATATAGCTTTATAGAGAACTCAATTTTGCATATCTATTTACTGTTTACAAGTGAATACTAAGTTGCCATGCTGAACGTTCACGAACTATCAAACCGAAAAATGAAAACCCATGAACAATATATGCATATCTATTTAGTGTTTACAAGTAAGAACTTTTGATGTATTATCAGTATGTGAACATTGATATTCTATGTTGCCTCTTAATCTATATATATGTTTTTGGTTTCGAACAGATGAATGCATGTCTAATTGCTTTTATATAATCGTGTGAATTCATATATCTATTGTTTGTCTTAATATTTAGCAACTTTATACATTATAAACAACCATCTTATGTTTAATCTTCTAATTTTTAGTAAATTAAATTCATGGGACTAGCCCGCCCATCGGGCGGGTCTTGAAGCTAGTACACCATATATAGCACAAAAAGTGATTCATTAATTAATTGAGGTGTTCCCCAATTTTAGATCTATCAAAAAATTTATATGTGATAAAGATGTTACTAACAATTAAGCAATTAATTAATCCATGACTAACATGCACGTTTTGTCATGGATTCATGCATAACAATTACCAATTAGGTCACAAGATACGCACTCAAACACATAAACATGTTCATAACCTAGGGTTTTTAATCAAAACACAAACCCTAATTTTTGGTTAATGGAGGTAATCGACCCCCCCCCCTCCAAAAAACTAGGTTTTTGAATTTTTAAACCCTAAAAATCGTATAACATGCAAACAAACAATAAAGATTTGTTTTTTTTATGTGTTTTGGTAATTAATTACATTTTAAAACCTGGCTCTCATACCACTGTTAGAATTTAGATAGCATAACAATTATATGAATCATATAACAAGCATCAAGTACACATGCGGAAGCTAGGATCAATTTAACATATAAATTAAGTAACCGAATATAAACAAGAACGTACCTTTTGATTCTAGCAAGAACAAGAATCAAACTTCAATAAACCTTGAATTAGATGATGAAGAACCCTAATTAGGGTTTATAGTTGATCAATGAATAACCCCTTACAGTTTTGTTATTCGATCCTATGTAATTACTATAGTGAGTAATTACCTCGTTCTTGTACACGAATTAAAGTGATTGCTAGATCAAGAAAAACACTAATAATTTTGTTTCACAAAATTTGGTCCAAGAACCCTAAAGGATGTGTTTGGCCGATCGGTTTCACAAAGAAAAGAAGATTGAAAAACAAATTTAGGGTTTGTGTGCACAAGAGTGAAAAACCAAGACCCTTTGATTTGTTTATATACTAGTTGTAATCTTGGAGGACAAGTTTGAGTGGGATTGGGTTTCCCCTCCCCCCTTATCGACCGGCCATAGACCCAAGAAGGGTCTTCCGGATCCTTCTTGGCTTCTAATTACACTATAGTCCTTTTCTTTAACGTTTAACTCTCGTTAGTCAATTATCGTTAAGTACTAACGACCTTTAGTCATTTATAGTGTTTGAATAATTAAATATATAACATTTTATATATAATAATTTTTGATCATTAATTCTTATTCGTAATGTGTGCAATCCCGAGGTCTCGAGTTCGATTCTAGTCATATACATTTAATATTTATCCATAAACTTTAACATATGTTGTGTCCCCACTGCACACACAATGATACCAAACACTAATAAATGGATAACGAAAGATTTTGAGATTTAAGAATGGGTATTGCTTGGAAGTAGTCAACTTATAGAGATTTATACGCTTTCGAACTAAATGTTAAGACGAGTTGCTGTATAAGTTTGCACAGTTTCCGTATCGATGTACCGCCTTCTTGATGCTGTTGTGATTTGCTAGATGCCAGTCGTGTTCGTCGTAATAATTGCACTGCTGTGGCTAAGGTGAGTTCATGACCCCCTACTTTTACCGTTTTCCTATCTTTTTGGGGGAGAATACATGCTCGTCGTCTTTTTATCCTATTTGGTCAATTCTTTGGATGTTTACGAATGTTTATATGATATTGTGCTTTGGTTTATCGATTATATTTAGTATTTGTATTGTTTACGGTTTATCGTCTTTCTCTATATTGTATGGTTAAGGATTTGGTTGACAGGCTGCAAGTGTAGGGTTATTGTTATAATCAAGAATCACTATTCAGGTGTAACACCCCCAAAATCGGGTCGCAGCGGAAGAAATATCACTGGGGTGCTACTAAAGTGGTACCACAACACAAGGTATAGAAAACGGATTTACCTTATCCGTTTTAAACAAAATTTTCATTAAAAGATTTAAATAAGTTTAAGAAATTATTCAAGTGCGGAAATACAAGCCCATAAAAGAATTTATGCGGTCCCAGATACATCAGAGTAATCTATGACCATGCCATGCCATGCCAAAAGCCTTCAACAGTTAGCTATCGCCTTAAACCTGAAAATACATGCTAAAAAGTGTCAACACGAGGTTGGTGAGTTCATAGGTTTGTAAACTAACAATGTAGAGTAAAAGTATGTGAGTTCAATAGTGAGTTTTGTGACCTTTTTGTGGCTCACAATGTCATGAAAATAATGTTTACCTTACAGTAAAAATTAGAATTGTGGACCATGAGCAGAGTGTGTGATCATTACAACGAATATAATGTCACATAGAAAAATAGTCTATTACGCTAGCACTAAGTTCATGCAACCGAAGCTAGACAGTTCAGTGCGCTACTTTGTAGCACATAATAATAATAGGGGCCCATAGCGAGTGTTTAACCCAATACACTCGTAATCCGACTTGGTATACGCCCGCATTGACCCGTCTGGCCAACCGAACGGGGGGAGTCACCCCCAATAGATCTATTTATATCAATCGCGCTTCCCAGCAGGAACTAACGGTTCATGAAGGTGGGCATAACAGTGGGTTCAGGGGCTTAGGCTAACTACGCAATAGTTTTGAGAAAATAAGGTGTTGTTTGTGGTCCATAATTTGTTTTGCATGTTTCTCCCATATATGATGTAAACACTTGTGTTCGTAAGAAAATAATCGAGTATGCAACAATATACACATAAATGCATATGAATAATCAATCAGTATTATAGCAAAGCAGTAGTGTTTGAGTAAACCATCGAGCATTCAAATAAAATAAGCATTGAGTTTAGTTAAAAACGAGCATGTATTCTCCCCCAAAACAGTTATGAAAAGAGTAAAACAGGGGGTATGAACTCACCTTAGTAAAGCAGTCTGATTAGAAATAAGTATCGAGTAGTGATAGTGTGCAGCACCGACACGCGACCTAGAATAGTACGGCAATATTTAGTTCACAATTCAAGTTTAAGACTCAAGAAAGTTTAGATAAACTTTATAAGTTTTATTATGTTTGTGTTGTTGTTGCTTGTGCGGTAGCGTTTATGTTTGAAAATAAATTTCTGAAAGTGTAAGTATTGACTCATGGGAGTATAGAACCCTTGGTTCGTTATTAGTCGAAGACGAGGCGCGAGGAATAACGTCACAAAGTGTTAGGTGTTGTCGGAATATGTAATAATATCGTTAATGAAATTACCAAGTTTATTCGTATATATACATAATAGTAATTGAAAGGAGTAGTGTATTTATATATATAAATAATGAGTTTTATCGATATAACATTTGTTGACGATTTCATTTGTAAAACGTTAGTTATATTCATAATATCTTATAGTAACTTTTACATGAAAAACGATAACTATTTACATGCTTGTTGAAAATTTGAGTTTTAGTTATCAGTTAACAAGCAAAAGACCGATTATATTCTATAAATGAAAACTCAAATTATTATACAAGTACATCTTCAAATTCTCTAACGGCATAACGACCCGACTTTAATTTTTATAGTTTGACAACAAAAGTTATATTATTGAGTTTGTGTTAATAGACCATATATGTTTACAGTTTATGTTGTCGATTTTTATACGACAGAAAATATGTTATCACTCGTGGACAAGTAAATGATAAACCGTTACGTGAGTTTTGCGTTTTAGTCTAAGTATATAACTTTTGTAAGCCTTTTTACTTTTTTTACATTTATTAAATTTTACACATATCATAAACTGGGCTGGTGAAATCTGTTTGATCTGGGCCGTGAGTTGGCTTGGCCCAACTACCTCTCAACACACTCAACCATACCATCTGAATGACTGAATATCACCACAAGCAGGATTTTACTAAAACAAGTTATATTTTCTATTAGGCTGCAATACAACAAGCAGGTATTTGGTTTATACCATCCAGAGTCACAATCAACATGGCAAGGAAAAAATATGTATATGCATTTACTGGGTTCTCTTATTACTAGCTAACTCAAAATTTGTAAATAACACAACACCACATCCTGTTTCTTGCTTCTATTCGATTCACAGAAGAGAGAAGAAAGAAAATATACATATTTATGTATACCAAATTTGACAGCAAGAAAAATATAAACCCAAGTCCAGTATCACATTCAATTTCATCAACATGAGATTTTCTTTTATAGAAAAAAATAATCCGAACCCTAATTATTTTTAACAAATCGAAATCTAAATTTTTCTTAAATTAATTTATGCCATAACCACATATTCATTATCAATTTCAAAAGCCCTATGAAATCTTTACTAATTTCACCCAAGAAAAGAACAAAAATAAATTTCGATTCCATATTAATTCAAAACAGGTTCATACTAAATTTTTCCTTCAATTAAAATATGCCATAGTACCTAATTTATCTTTAATTACAAAAGCCCTAACAATTTAGTAGCAATTAATCAACCACAAAAATTAGGTTTTCATACAAATTATTCAATAGAGTTTGAGATTTCTTACAATCTTTAGAAGAGGTACAAGAAGGAAGTTCCAATTCGAGCCCAAGCAAGCAATCCACACCAGGAAGGTTGTGGTGCTATTATGGGTCGAATGGATTAAAAATAAAAATAAAAAGAAACCCTGATCCTACCTTTTGGTTATAGAAATTTGGTTTTAACCAAAAATGGATTAAAACATGGCTTGTTTCCTCCTAGAATGTCTCGTGACTCATCTTGGGGTGGAGAGAAAAGTGACAGCTTCATCTTGGCGTGCAAGGGTTACCATGGGAGTATTATTTCGAGGCTAGGATTTGTGTTCACGCAATTTTGTTATTGATTCTTGATTTAGGGTTAGATGAGGGTAGGTTTTTGGGAGAGGGAGAAAGGTTCTGTGAGGAAGAGAGAGGGAAGAAAAGAAACCATGTATAGATATATGTGAGGGGCGATTTTTTTTTTTTTTTTTTATTTATTATAGTATAGACTTTAAGGAATGTAATTTGTGCACTCCGTGCTTCGTTGAGTTTTGCTGTAAGCGCAGTATTTTGGTCTGACGCGAAGGTAAAAATTATGTTTTCTAAAAGCAATATAAGAACGTATTTATAATACTGTTTATTAATCATTGTGTTGCTGCCGTAGCTAAAGTACTGTCGGTACGCGTGCGGTGTCGTGTTTTGGTAAATGTGAGATAGTTTCTCGGTTTAATACGTAAATAATCAGTAGGTGTCAGAAAATGAAAAATTCACATTTTCTGATAAGATAATTTGTCCGCAAATGTTAATGTGTGCCCCAGTACGTGGGATAGAGTCCCGTGATTTAGGCAAGAGAGCTCATATATGCTCTGCTAATTAGATAAGTAATAATAAATAAAATTTCATTATTAAGATAATGTTTGGAAATTTACGGGTGGTTACATCAGGAGGTCGGGGATGCTCGAAATAAAGGAAAGACATGGTATTATTAGATTAAAGAATTGGGGAAGATGTGTGTGTTTTCTAGAGAGAGAAAGAAGGAAAACATACACACCTTATGTTACAATGAGACATCCAACCTTCCTAGTTGCCACTAGGAGGGTATTTATACTACTTTACACACTAATCTATACCCATATGGCAAGACTAGTCCTTACACATTAATACTATTGCAATTCCCAACTATAACATAACTTTTAAGGCTAACAATCTCTCCCCAAAGTGATGTTATATGGGAATTGCTTACACCGTTCCCTACAAGTAAGATTAAATACAAAATATAAGCGCAGCAGCTCTGAGAGTGGTCTTCAACCTTCATTGCTTCATTCAGCTTCCAGAAACATCTCAGCTGCCATGTCTTTACTTGCAGAGGAACAGTGTGAGCAAATCTAATTAGGGGTTAATTGCAAACTGACAACAATGAGTACACTCTCCCCTAATTAGTGCTCTCCCCCAAACTGACAACATTTCTGATGAATGCCCTGAATTTGAAGAAGTCTTTTGATAATTAAATGCAATCCGTCTTTAGTCTTCTAACACGCAGCGGAAAATGTAGAACAGACTGTAGACTCGACCTTCTTCAAGATTTTCTATTAGGGGGAACAAAGTATCAACATCTTCATCTTCAACAAAATGCATTCCAGCTATCTTACAAATCAGCCCATAATGTACACATGTAACCAACAAAGGTAGAAACGGTTAAGCCTGGTCACGTGAACCTTTTGTAGGTCCCTGATGTACACATTTCTCTCCCCTGATGATTGCGATCTCCTCGAAATCAGCATAACATTGTGCACATGAAGTATTAACCGGAAGCACTTTAGCATAAAACATAATCAGCACGTGTGAAGATGTCGATAATCCCAATCTACTAACGATACCATATGAAATTGTCTTACTCTTTATCAACCTCTGAATCAACAACGACGGCTACTTCAATTAATCTCAGGAGGAAAGGCTCAATATGACGAACTTGAGAATGAAGTTAGATTCCCCAGACTTGTGACTTAAGCTTGTACTTCTCCTTGTGACTAAGAACGATGTAGAGAGTTCGTACACCATCGAATCCCTAAGTACTCTATACTCTTCAACCAACCAACCAACAAGTATGAGACGTACATCACCTCTTGATTATCCATAACTACGTGTGACACTGAGCACTACAACGTAACTCCTTTAAGTGATAGTTAACTAGGTCTTCGTCCGTCCACCCCTTGACCTATGAAAACTAGATAACCAAGTCTTCGTCACCATTAATATATATATGCTCAAACAAGTCATCTTCGCGGAAAGGAAGAAAGAAAGAAGATGAAATAAGTACACGCATCCGTAAAACTTCACTTCAAACTCAAATAAATAATAAAGAGTTATCCCCTTAGTCACAAACATCTGATACTAGCCATTGTCATGTAATTTTGAATCTTGATCAGGATCTTTTAAGCTATACATGGTGTGATTTGAGGTGAGATATATTGGTGTTAAGATAATGAATCAAGGAAATGAATCATGTTCTATAATATGGTTACCAATAATATCATATGTGTTAGGTAAGGTGGTAAATAGGGTTTAGGGTATTTAGACTTAGGTTATGATCTAACTCGAAATCCATGAAGCTTACTCGATAACCTAAAGTCATTTTGGGCAGAGTTTCGTTTAGATTAGTTGTTAAAAAACCTTACTCGATAAACGATAAGGTGCAACCAGCCTTACTCGGCAAACCATATGAAGAATACTCGAAACACAAGCCCTTAATCGATATCAAGTGCTTACTCGATGAAATATAAGCCCTAACTAGATATGATAAACCCTAAAGAAATTTCGGCAGAGTTTCATTTAGGTAAGTTCAAGTGAAGTCCTTACTCGATTGACGATAAGGAATAAAGGCTAACTCGCCAAATATAAGCTTACTCGATAAAAAATAAGCTTACTTGATAAAATGAGGTCCTTACTCAATAAACAGCTCACAAACTCGATAGACATCTCACAAATTCGATAAAACAGCCCCTTATTCGATAAAATAGCCCCTTACTCGAAACATTTGACCTTACTCGATAGTTCTTACTCGATAAACCCTAGAAATATGGCTTACTCGGTAAAAACTGTCTGCTTACTCGAAACTTGCTGAAATATGCCCCTTACTCGGTAGAAGCTGCTGTTACTCGGTACTTTCTGAGAGTTTTTCCCTTACTTGGTAAAGTCTGCTCATACTCGATACTTAGCACCCAAACTCGATAAAAACTGCTGCTTACTCAAAATTCCACCACCTTACTCGATATTTTGACTGCCTTACTCGAAATTGATGATCCTTACTCGATAAGATCATCACTAACTCGATAAAGTACGTAAAAAACAGCCCAAATAACACGAATTTCCACCCCAAAACACCACGATTCGCCCCTGGTTAGCTCTGATGCCACTTGTTATAATCAAGAATCACTATTCAGGAGGTCGGGATGCTCGAAATAAAGGAAAGACATGGTATTATTAGATTAAAGAATTGGGGAAGATGTGTTTGTTTTCTAGAGAGAGAAAGAAGGAAAACACACACACCTTATGTTACAATGAGACATCCAACCTTCCTAGTTGCCACTAGGAGGGTATTTATACTACTTTACACACTAATCTATACCCATATGGCAAGACTAGTCCTTACACATTAATACTATTGCAATTCCCAACTATAACATAACTTTTAAGGCTAACA
>LBNU01020577.1:41118-51268 GCA_014162995.1 Artemisia annua | reverse complement strand
CTCTAACGGCCATGGCATATTCTTCATCATCACTAATGGAACTAGATTCTTCATCATCACTTGATTGAACTCTAGCTTTTAAGGCAATAGACTTGACTTTTTCCTTCTTGCCTTTAACTATTTCCGAATCTTTTTCCATTATCATTTCCTGAACTTTGAGGTTTCCAATTAGCTCATCAAGTGACATGCTTGAAAGATCCTTAGATTCTTCAATTGCCGTCACTTTTGCTCTCCACTTCGGATGGAGTGCTCTAAGGAATTTCCTGACAAAATTCTTGCTACAAAAAGATTCATCAAGTGCTTTAAGTGAAGTAACAATAGTGTTAAACCTAGCAAATGCACTATCAATACTTTCATCTTCGGGAATAACAAATTGTTCATATTGTTGAATGAGAAGATCAATTTTGTTATCCCTAACTTGTGAATTTCCTTGATGAGTGACTATTAAAGATTGCCAAATTTCTTTAGCGGTTTTACACATAAATACTCTTTCATACTCTTTCTTAGGCAAAGCATTATATAGCATCATTTTAGCTTCATTATTCTTAGCAATCAATTTCTTTTGATCTTCATCTTTAGTGTTCGTAACTTTATTATCACCATCAACAATTATAAACCATAAATCTATATCTTTAGATTTCACGTAAGTTTCAAATCGGTTTTTCCAATAGATAAAACCATTTGCTTCAAAAAGTGGTGGTCTTTGCATAGATTGCCCTTCTTTGTAATTTTCAAAATCCATGGATCGTTTCAAGTTTTAAAACACAATATATTTTAAAAGCTTGAGTAACGTAGCTCTTGATGCCAATTGTGGAAAACTAGAAGGGGGGTTGAATAGTTTACCCGTTTTTAGTTTAATTATCTTTTGAAACTTTCCGTTTAATCAAAGATATGAACACAAAGACAATACACAATATGCAAGTATAAAGAAAGAAACGATCAAACCATGACACGATTGTTTATCGTGGTTCGGCTACAAGGAACTCTCTTTTCCTTGCCCTACGTCCACGCCCCGAGTATCCAACTCGAGAGTTTCTTTCACTAGTCAACAAGCTCCTTTATCCGGCGGAGAAAACCTTACACGTCGCTTACAATTTTACCGACACTAAGCTAGATGTCGAGTTCTTTACCAAGGGTACAACCACTCCCGTTTCACTATGTATTTTAAGGCCTAAAATACTAACCGATCACAACTTTATAACACACAATCAAATGAAGTGTAAGCTATATAAAGTCTATACAATGCTAAGCTAACAAGTCTTGCAACGTTGAGTTGAATACTTGTAACTTTCTATGTACTTGTGAACTTCTTTGCTACAAAAGAGTATTCACAACAATGAGATGTTAAGGGTTAAATGAATGTATGTGCAAAATATGATGAGAAGTGATAAAAGCCAAATGCTAGTAAATGGCTTGGTATTTATAGCAAAACAACATCAAGCCTGGCGGATATGGCGGAACCCTCATAAGGGTTCCGCCCGTGTACCACGAGGGTTCCGCCAGGTCTGACAGTTAAGTTTTGCCATAACTTGCCAAACCATCCAAAGTCATATCACATAAATACTTGGTCAAACACAAAACTTGTGTAAGAACCCTATGGAGAGTCAAACACACAATCTTGTGTAAGAACTTGTGTAAGAACTTTGTTTAGTCAACCACACAATCTTTCCATAAATGTGATATGACAAAACTTACCATAAATGGGATGTGACATTTCTAATTTAAGAAATATGAAAATGTTGTGTTTTATATGAAATGTAAATGTAGCAAAAATCTAGTTATGCAAGACTTTAAACTAGAATCATGTTTTACTGAAAACTAAAGTTTACACTTTGTCATTAACAAAACTTAGAAAAGATCGTAAAATATAAATAACGTTTTTAAGCGATATTTGTATTCACACATTTCTACTCATCATTTTTGAAGACGTCTAAAGCTATGAATGCCACAATTAAAGTCCAAAGACAAAGACGTCAAGCAACCTCAAATGACCGTTACTAACATCACTTTTTCAACAACCGATCCTTAGGGGGAGATTGTTAGAACCTAAGTTTATCAACGTTTAAGTCAAGTCTCGGTTATTTAAGTCATTGTAATAGGTTGCTAAATTTATCTAAGTTACTTATCTAATGAATGTAAACGTGTGAGTCCATCACACGTCCAATGGGCCTTAAAGCCCAACGTCTAGAATAAGGATGGAGAAAGCGAGTGATGCCCTAGCTCCTCTCCTATAAATAGGATACTCATGTAAACCTATTTCTTGTTGGTTATTTCATTATCTTAAGGAAACTCTTGCACTTTTATTCTTCTCATTTGATCTAATCAACCAAACTCTATTTCTCATCTTATTTCTTACAAATCTATACTTGTGTTTACAAAATGGTGACCTAACATAAAGTTTCATAGCTTCAGCTCTATCATGTTCTTTAAGCTTCTCCTTAGGCCAAAACTCAGGTGGTATCTGTGAATAATCCACCTCTTCATCACTTGAATCAAGCTCAGGTTCCTCAACCATCTTGCCTTTTCCTTTGTCAGTACTTGAAGCAATGGACTTACCTTTCTTGATAGGAATAGAAGGTTCTCTGATTGTCACTCCTTTAGTTGGTAGTTTAGATACATGTATTGGTTGTGAGAGTAATGTTGGTTGTGATGATTGGATTGGTTTAGGTGGTTGTTGTTGTGATTGAGGTGGTGGTTGCTGTTGTGATTGAGGTGGTAGTTGTTGTTGTTGAGATGATTATTCTGCTAATTCCTTCTCATTGAGCATCACCATTGCCTTAGCAGCAACTTTGTCACTAGAACCAATAGCAGATCNGATGATTGGATTGGTTTAGGTGGTTGTTGTTGTGATTGAGGTGGTGGTTGCTGTTGTGATTGAGGTGGTAGTTGTTGTTGTTGAGATGATTATTCTGCTAATTCCTTCTCATTGAGCATCACCATTGCCTTAGCAGCAACTTTGTCACTAGAACCAATAGCAGATCCCTGTGCATCTGTAGAGTCACCTTTTGCACTAGCAGCAGGATCAACAACAGTTTCTGTACCAGTAGTTTCTTGAGTAGCAGAGTTATCAGCAACAGAACCCTGATCTTTTTCCTTAACCACAGATTGTTCAACAACACTTGGAGCAGCAGATTCTTTCAAAGTATCTCCTAAAGATTTTATAGCCCCACTCATCAACTCTGTATCCTTCACAAGTTGTTCAGGTTCTAAAGTTTTTTGTTTATCTACCACTGATTCTGAGGTTTCCACAATCTTCTCCATTACAACCTCATGCCCTTCTCTGTCAGCAACTACATACTTTTCAACATTTTCACCAGCACCACTGTCTACCTCCATATCATCCCTTGTTCCCATACCAGTATCCAAACCATCATTAGCAACATGTTCTTCCAACGTTTTATCCTCCCCTAAAGTTTCCAAATTATTCCTCCCCTGTTTGGAAGCATCCACTTCCAATGCAGTGGGTAGAGTAGAGGATCTACTTTTCTTGGAAGGTCCCACTTTCTTAAATCTTTTGAAGCTTGAAGATCTTGATTTCCTTAAATTGAGCAGCACCTTCATCTGTTGCTGCATTTTAGTGATCTCCTTAGCTTGTGCAGATGAAAGTTTCTTAAGGTCAAGAACCTTCTCCTCCAAAGATGTGCATTTGGTCTCCAAAGTGGTACATTTTGCCATCAATTCCTTAACAGTGTTCATACTAGTCTCATCACTTCGACTTGTATTACCTGGTCCGAGAGGTGAATCATTGACATTGACATTTTGTACAAAATCATCCATCAATTCCTTAGTTGCAGACCTGTCCTCATCACTTCGGGATGTGTAACCTTCCTTGAGAGGTGAATCTTTGAATTTAAGCTCAGTATCAAACCTAGTTTGATCATCTGAACCCCCTGTATTTTCCATGTGGCTAGAGTTACCATCATTGGATTCAGATCTTCCTCACTAGATGTTGCCTTGGTTTGGGTCTTACTTATGTTATCACTGTCCTGCTCTGCTTCTAAGCTAGTAGCAGTAGTGGTAGCCCTTGCCAATCTGTCTCCTCCATCACCTAAGACAGTCTCATAACTGTTTTGAAGAAGCAAAACAATCCCAGTAATAACCAAACCGAACCGGGTCTCAAAACAAAACCCTAGAAAAAAAAACTGTACAGAACGAAGAAAAAGTGTCACACCCTGAATTTACCTGTTATGGGCAGCGGATTTGAATACCCGGGTGTAACTTTCATGGCATCCCATCACAAGATTATATTGAACGACCTAAAGTGTCGTTTAGAANCTGAACCCCCTGTATTTTCCATGTGGCTAGAGTTACCATCATTGGATTCAGATCTTCCTCACTAGATGTTGCCTTGGTTTGGGTCTTACTTATGTTATCACTGTCCTGCTCTGCTTCTAAGCTAGTAGCAGTAGTGGTAGCCCTTGCCAATCTGTCTCCTCCATCACCTAAGACAGTCTCATTTGGTACTTGCATCCTGACACTGGCCTGAGATTGCTCAGTGTCCTTTGAGGTTGTCCTAGATGTTTGGGTCTTTTCAGTGTGAGAGGATGAAACCTCATTGGATCCTTTAAAAGTGGGTGTGTGTTGGGAATCAGTGGGGTTTTCTGACTCTTCACCCTGATTGTTTTTCACAAGTTCCACCATATATGGTAAAAGTGGTGTAACTTTGCCTAAAAAACCTTTTCCATCTTTAATCATGAAACTAAACATTTTAGGTACCAAAGCTATTGCTTCATAGATAGCCTTATGTGTTCTTACTTTAGAAATTTGATTTTCCACAAACAATTGAACAAATCTAGGATAAAGCAAAGATGTACCTTTTTCCCTGATTGACTTGGCCATACCTNAGTTCCACCATATATGGTAAAAGTGGTGTAACTTTGCCTAAAAAACCTTTTCCATCTTTAATCATGAAACTAAACATTTTAGGTACCAAAGCTATTGCTTCATAGATAGCCTTATGTGTTCTTACTTTAGAAATTTGATTTTCCACAAACAATTGAACAAATCTAGGATAAAGCAAAGATGTACCTTTTTCCCTGATTGACTTGGCCATACCTTCTAAAATCAAGTTTGAAAAATTAAATGGGTTTCCATTGCACAGACACACCACAGCAGAGGCTATGGGTGCACTGAACACATTCCACCCAGATGTTTTAGGACTCAAACAATGTAATAGATTATGGACCAAAAATTTATACTTAGAACAAAGAAGACATTTTTGAAACTTTAAACCATCATTTTTCCTCTCATATCCCAAAGTTTTTAAACCTTCAAAATTATCAGTTTTAACAAGAACCTTAGGAGCATCCTCATCATTAAAGAGAAGAATCTCTCTAATAGATGATTCAGTCACAAGGACCTTTTGATCATCAACCTTGGCAACAATCTGTGTTTCCCCATTATTGGTTTTGACTTTGGCAGTAGCACAAATTTGTCATCTGGCAACTTAAAGTCAGGAAAAAGGATAAGACATTCAGTGTCAGTAAAAAGAAAAAAATTCCTTTTGTCACACATCTGTGAGACACTAAAGAGGTTGAACTTAAGTCCATCCACAAGGAACACTTTTTCAAAATCCAAATTTCCTGTTTTAATTGTACCAGTACCTATAATCTTTCCTCCTTTGACATCATTTCCAAAGGCAACATATCCACCATTATTTTCCATTGGCTCAAAATCTTCAAGTTGGGATATGTCTCCTGTCATATGTCCAGAGTAACCACTATCAACAATTCCTTTGTCTTTTAGATCATCTTGGAGATTGCCCTGCACATGAAAAGTAGAGAAATCAGTTTCTCTTTTTGACCCAAACCATTACTGACTTGGATCTACCCTGTGCATCAACATAGTTATACTTAGTGAGGTCCATTCATGCACTACTGGTGTTGGAAACTTTAGGTAAAACATTAGATTTGGGTTTCCAAGTCCAGCAAGCTGAGGCCTTGGTATGTGTTATTTTACACATACTTTTGACCTTAGTTTAGGGACCAAAATGACCAAAAACTAACGATAAATGGCAAAGATATTGTGTTTTTGTGTTTGTGATCGTGCAGGGAAGGATATCTCATAAAAAGCAACAAAATCAACCAAAAAGCCTAAAACGAGCACGAGATTTGGAAAAGCGTCAAAAGCCGAAGCCGAGGAAGAAATTTATTCAAGAAAAGCCCAAAATGACAATTCAAATCATTAGAGATTCAAATAATAACAAAAGAGACTCTTAGTTGAAGTATAAAGACCTTTACAATAATGGTCCTCCAAGTTTCAGCAAGTTGTCAATTTTGGTCCTTTGAAGAACGTTGGAAGAAAAGTCAACTCAAATCCTCCAAGTTACAAGACCGTTACGTTTAGTCTTGAGTTGTATTCGTTGCATTTTAATATGTTTTAAGTAAGATTTTCATGTTTTGTAAAGGTCGAGGGGCTTAATATGCAACAATGTAAAAGTTTAGAGAAGCCCTGGCCCCTAGCCTATAAATAGAACATGTAAGCCTCATTTGGAAGGTTGCTTAGTTTTTAGGTTAGCTTAGGAGTAGGTGTAGAACACTAAATAATATCACAAACACGTTAATACTTGTGGTTTTGGTTCGTTGGATTTAAGAAAGAAATGCAGAGAGAGAAAGTTAGAGAGAGAAAGAAGTGAAGCCTTAGANCCCACTGTATACCTGGCCCCTAGCCTATAAATAGAACATGTAAGCCTCATTTGGAAGGTTGCTTAGTTTTTAGGTTAGCTTAGGAGTAGGTGTAGAACACTAAATAATATCACAAACACGTTAATACTTGTGGTTTTGGTTCGTTGGATTTAAGAAAGAAATGCAGAGAGAGAAAGTTAGAGAGAGAAAGAAGTGAAGCCTTAGAGAGAAAACCAAAAAAAGAAAATAGATTATGAGAAGGCTTACCCTCTCCAAGGATGGAGAGGGTATTTATATTTACATGAGTTTTTACCACTTGGGCTGCGGATCAGGTATACAGTGGGTAAAGACCCGTCCTTCTTCCGCGAACTAACTACTTCTAATCTACGTTTTACTAACTAATATAAATACTACGAGCTAAAAATGCTTAATCATATCTGGGGTGACCGAATCTTTCTTATACAAAAATCGTATTCCTAACAATCTCCCCCTAAGGGAGGTCACCCCTGGAAATAAATCTTTAATTCTTGCATTGAGATCTTTGTAGATTCTTTTGTAGCTCGTAGTTGTTGATTCTTCATTGATAATCGACTCAAGATGACTTCCTTGATGTATATGATGATCTTTGACTTTGCTCTTCGCTCTTCATCCAAATATTTGGCTTCAAGTCATCTTTGAGTGAATGTGTCTCTTTGTGATGTAGTAATTGTCTTTGTGTTATCATGCTTACACTTTTTGGGATCATGATCTTTCTGCATCAGAGTTGTGGAAGCATAGTCGAAGCCTAATCCTTTGATCATGATATCTTTAGATTTGTTGTTGAAGTGTAAGCATGAAATGATGAATCTGCATCTTTTCAGCAATCGGCATATATCGTTAACTTCTTTGTCTTTGGTTTGATTACGCCTTTCCAACATGCTCATACATCTTTGTTGAATAGATCTTCACGGTTGAACGGTTCTGACGACTTTTTTAGATGTTGGTATGAGCATGTAGAACTAGAGTGATGATGGTGATCATGATAAGTTTGGTATGTTGAGCTGCATAAAACTTTGTTAGTAATAAACATACCGGCACTTACAAGTTCGGACTTCGAGATTGTCAACAGCATAGTGTGAAGACTTTCTCTAATCCTTACCAAGGCCGTTCCTAATCGGATGCCCCCGAAAGGGCCATCACTGACATACCGAAGTACACCAACGATTAGGTGAGTCGCTGGAGATCACCCCACGACTGTAGACCTTTTGGAGCACCACTGTACACACTAAGCGTAATCCACAGGAGATTACCGAAGTGACCTGCTGCTAGGCTGTTTGATGTTGACCATGGCAGGAGTTTCCACTCAATCATTGAGAAATACATGTGCATATTCCCTCATAAGTGTTCTTGGCAGATTGCTAAGATCTGCGTAGGACTCAGAATATTACAACTGGTGTCCTTAATGTTGAACAACCAGTGTAGAAGTATCAAGTGTTCCTATGAGATCCTTTTGGTACATCTCTTGGCTCTAGACTCGATAAGTGCACTTTGGTTATCCTATTCGGAGACTAGGGAGGGGTCTCCTGTTTCAATATCAACTAGCTCTAAGAGACAAGTCGATAGTTTACACCGGTTCCCCGTGAGAATGAAACAAGCTCATTAAGAGAACTTGAGTGGCTGGAAGGTTTAGTGCAGTGCGTCACTGGGTCCATGACGTCTTTATCTTCAATGCCGATTTTACCTTAGTAACAACCAGTAGCATATGAGTTGAACCCGGTTTCTGCCCTAAGGTTGAATAAATGGAGGGCTATTTCTTTTCACCCTTTCTCATTTCATTTTTTTTAATTCTTCAACCCCTTCAGTGCTTACCGAGACTTCATTACTAGAACCTTGTTGGGTTTGTTCCAGTCCTAGCTCAATCTCAGTCGGCACTCTTCCTTTTCTCACTTTTCTCCTTTTTAGTAATCATTCCTAAGGACTTCTAATCTATCTATTGGATTGTCCCTGGGAAGATCCCTCCAGTTCTAGTGGATCATGGGAACATATACCTAACCTTACCATCCTTATAACTCCGTGCTTTTAAAGGAAATTGGTCGGTCTTTTGGTATCTTTCCACAATCGTCACATAACCAAATATTTGAAAATTTTCTCAAAGTGCTTATGATAAAGAAACACATTTTGCTAACACTTTGAGAGGTTTATCATTTTTCCAAATGCTCCCCCTTAACATGTGCTCATAGGTAAAGAAAGAAATTTGCACATGTCTGGGTGAGTTGCACTTATTTGAATTGATCGGCTCTTAATAGACATATACCCGAGGGACACGTTTACGTTGCTTAGTTAAAGGGATCCATTATCAGCTTTTAGGTGATAAGTAGCCCTAATAACTAAATTGAAGTTGTTAACATTCCTTAAAAAGGAAGTTAGACCCGTCAAAGTATACATCTAAAAAGAGTTTCTCGAAACGGTACTTTCTACTTTGACTAGTCCTCTTTGAGACACGTTTACATCACTGGTTAGACCAGCTTGAAATTATTATCCGGCCAGGACTAGTCTTTTCGATTCACGACTTTTCATGTTTCGTCAATTCATGAGTCAAATTCTGAGTCATAAGCAATTCACGGTTTCTACTTATTATTCGTAAAAACGCGCAAAAGACTCTTAGCCACTTGCTCCCCCTCAATATGTGCACATTGATTGAATCAATTTTGAAAGTTTTTAAAACTTTGGCACATACGGGTGAGCATATATTCGAGATCACAATTCACCATTTAATCACTTGCTCCCCCTCAATATGTGCTTTGATTAAAATTCAAAATCCTTAAAATTTTAGCACATACAAGAGCGTTCTTTTAAGTCCAAAAACATCTTTTTAAGTTCCAAAAACATCACATTTAAATCAGATTTCATATTTAAATCACATTCTTTCCCCCGATCATAAAATTTCAAATCTTTTGAGATTTTGTGATCCCAATTGATATAAATGACTTTTCGAAGAAACTTTGGAGAGAAATGTGATAAAAGTTTAAACGTTTACTGATTTTGAGACACTTTTTGAATTTCACTGTTGCTGTTGCACAAAGCTTTTAAAGGTGCAGAAATTTTGAGCAAATACACTCCCCCTCAATTAATGACCCATTTTCAATATAACGTTTAATAGCCATTAATGTGAGCGGTAATGTATTTGAGAAAATTTAGGACCGATAGCCATCTTGTAAACCACAAAATCTCTTTTGAAGAATTTTAGAAGAAAGAGATTTTTGGAAAAGAAGACTTCTCTTCTTTTACTAGAAAGGTTGCACTGAAGCGTACAACTTTTCGCATAATCCGCACACAGTGAAAAACATGGTGACGTGTTTTCCACAGATTTTGAAAACCGGGTTGCTATCTGAAGTAATAGCAAACCATCATGATAGACAAAATATTTTTGGTGTTTTCCGTTTTTCAAAGTTTTTATGATTTTTATAGGTTTTATATTTTTGTATTTTTCTTTTCTGGGTTTATATATATATATATATATATATATACATATATATATATATATATAT
>LBNU01020577.1:0-31286 GCA_014162995.1 Artemisia annua | reverse complement strand
GGAGGTATCTCTAGTGGCTCCGTCCGTATGGAGGGTGTCCACTATTTTCAGGAAGTCCTTGATGTGTTGGATTGGGTCTTCAGTTTTTAACCCATGGAATTTGCATACATTTTCGACAAGCCAAATGTCAGTTGCGCGCAAGACCTCGTCTGTGCGTTCATTTGGGAAAACAATTGCATTGGAGAAGCCATGAGGTGTGGGAGAGGAGTAGTCTTTGAGGGTTTTAGTGGCTAGGTTCTCGGGAATATCCTCATTTTGAGTGGAGTGAGGACTAGGGATTGTCGAATGGAGGTTAGATTCTTCCTCAGGGAGGGCATCGTCAAAGGCAATAGCAATGCCAGACGGTTCAGGAGATGTAAAGAGTTGCCTCATCCTTCGCATTTCCCTGTCAGGTTCTGTGTAGGGTGGAATAAGGTCTCTTAGTGAGCTGCGGCTTCTAGTGATCCTAAGGGTGGAGGGATCCTCATTTACCATGATGGCGGATGGTGAAGATTACGAACAAAAGCACGAAGAAAAAGATAGACTAAAGAAAATCCTAGAAAATAAAATAAAAATCTTGCTAGAAAGGATTCTAGCGAGTAGACCTAAAGAAATAAAAATTCTACCTAAACAATAACTATTCCCCGGCAGCGGCGCCAAAAACTTGATGCGTGGTTTTGCAACCTTACAACAGGTTTTACCTCTCGAGGGATCTCAAGAGGCTTACAACCCAACCAGGCAGTGTACCTGACCGATGTAGTATAGGATAGTGGTAAGTACGGGGGATTGATCGTTCTCTCACAGGGAATAGTGTTCGTTAGGATAGAATTGCTAATCTAATAGGTCTAAGGGTGGAAGGAAGATTCTTTTTGTATTTTTATATTTTTTAGAAAGCAATTAAAATCTCGGTTTTTTGGAAGAAAGGCGGAATTAGTTGTTAATCAACTAACCCAAGTTTACTACTTATGCAAATTAAAATAAATAAATATCTAAACTATTGTGGTTGTGAAAACAGTATGGAGAAAATTGTGTTTACTTAGATTTCATTTAGATCTTGACTGTCAAAATGGTAATACCCGAATCTAACTATCCTGATAAACTTACTTATTCACGAAATTCTCGAGCCCTGAGTGATCCCCGATTAGTTTAAGAAGTTGTTGACATGAGTACCACATTGAGAATTAGTAGGTACGTTGAAGAAGACAATAATCAACACCTCTTAAACTTTCACCACCAAAGCTTTTGAGGTTCCTGAAGCTGTAGATGCCATGAAATAATCTTAAGCGGAGTTTTACAACTCTTGTGACTTAAACCGAGAGATCGATTCTCTCCCGGGATTTTACTAAAGTCAACAAAAGAAACCAAAAGATGTGATATGCGATTAAGACGTAGAGGGAGGATAAGTCACAATTAGCACTAAGTGTCAAGTCGTGACGAGTCAAGTCACAATTGATCCGATCATAATAAGTCAAGTTGTAAATATTTAACTTACAACGTTAAATTACAATCAGACTAATCGAAACGAGTCAAGTCACAACAATTCACCAAGCACTGGTTGATAACAAATCACTAGGCGCTCACATCTAAGTTAATCACTAGGCACCACCTAATCGTTGAATCTTGGCCTCCTCAACGTTTAGCTTTGGTAGTTTTCCTAAAAATAGACAATCATCATCATGAGACCACTTCTCCATGCAGTAGAAGTGACGCAAAATTCTCATTGTATGAAGACCGAAGAAAAACCCGAAGAACAACGATAACACCGAAGTAACAAGATAGAACATGGATTTTCTCTGCGGTTATCACTTCAGAATAAAATTTAAGCTCTATCACATGACCTTGTTGTGCGTCCTCAATGTACACGTTACTCAACGGTTTTCGAACAGTTGTCTATTCAGGGGATAATAAGATCGACATCTTCATTTTTCCAAGTACATTACAGTTATCTCTCACATCTTATCGAAATCCGCACACCATTGTGTACGTGAAACATTCACTAGAAGCACTTTATCATAAAACATATCAGCACGTTGCGAAGATGTAGATAAGCAATATCATCTCACGATCTCAATATTCTTCCCACATTACTTCCTGCTGAAAGTTGAAGTAACGAATCACAAGTTGTCAAGAGACCGCTTCCCCACCGTTGTTGGAATAATACACAAGATGACAAGTTAAAACACTGATTGTTTCTGCATTTGTGACATTTGTCTTCTCAGAAGTCACTTATCTGAGAAGTGTACAGCGTTGTGAGTTCGAATGTATGTCTCCTTCTCCCTTGCTGGATTTGGAACTTTAAAATCGGCAACACATTATACTCAAGATCATGAGAGAAGAACACTTTTGGACTTAAACGTATTAGGTGAGAATCAATTGCAAAGAAAGACTCTCTTATGACTATCTTATCAACCCTTATGAAAAGTCGGCGATTGCTAAGAACACTTTGTGAAGTAAACCCAATATTTCCAACTTGAAGATGATGTAGAATTCCCCGTTTTTGTGACTTAAACTTGCACCATTGTTTGACAAAGAGCGGTGTAGAGACTTCATGCATCGAATCCCTAAGTACTCCATACTTTTCAACCATCCAACCATCAAGTACAAGACGTACATCACCTCTTGAATACCGACAACTTCGTGTGAGTTGTGACACTGAATGTGATAGTTATCTTGTGGCAATAGAAGAGAAGATTTACCAAAATAACTAGATACCCAAGTCATCGTCAATGTAGAGATCAAAGGCTCGAACAAGGATCCCGAAGATACTAAGTATACATACCCGTAAAATTTCACTTCAATCTCAAATAAAAAATACCAAGTAAGCTCTTGTGACCACTTAACATTCCATTTCCAAAATCTTAGTCGACATTTTCTTTACATTCTTGTGGTTGATTTATAGAGTGCACATTAGAAGGAACAACAATCCGTGAAGAAGGGGATTCTTTAGAGTCCGGTTTTGGGAAAGGAATACCAAAAGACGGGTCGTTATTCATGTGCAGCTTCATAATCATGATAGTCATCATCAACACCTAGAAGAATAACTGGAGATTGGGTTTCGTGAGTATTTCGAGAAATACTTCAAACTAGTGCATCTTGCTTAATGGAGATGGAAGAAGATGAACCAAGAGCCAACAGAAGCCGAAGAAGGAACTTCAGAAATTTGATTGAGCATGTGGATAAGAATACAATCAATCATGTAGTTTATTCACCATTTTACTCCGCACACAGTGAAAAACATAAAATCTTTTAATTATATACGTATCAATAAATATTAAGAGTTAATCACAATGACATATTACATCACCCAAATAAATTAAAGCAAGGTGATGGCAAAAGTCCACTCACACGAACTCTGCTTCCCACATAGCACTCTAGACTGCGGTAGATTCTTATCATCTTCATGCGGTGACGAATGGCCTTTAGGAATACAAGGTTCAACTTAGACCACAGCACTTGGAGAATTAATCACAGTAAAGTCTGCTACCGATTCCAAGCTACCAATCTCCCACTGCGGCTTGGTGAGGTTCAATTGTGTCTGGTAGCTTTCGATGCCAAGTTGTAGGTCTTCAACTCGCTTCCTGATAACTAGACCCCTCATCCAGTGAAGAACAGCAAACACAAGTGTCTTCTTTCTCATTCGGTGGTAGATGATACAATTTTCCTTGGATGAGAAGACTATCGCCGTTTACAACTTCCAAATCCAAATTTCATATCAATGGCTCCAAAGAAAGGTGTGAAGATTGCTACCAAGAAGAAGACGGAGAAGGTGGTGAGCCCGTTGTTCGAGAAGAGGCCGAGGCAGTTTGGTGTTAGTGGAGCTTTGCCACCAAAGAAGGATGTCCACAGATTTGTGAGATAGCCACAAGTTGTGAGGATTCAAAGGAAGAGGAGGATCCTCAAGCAGTGTTTGAAAGTCCCACCAGCATAACCAGTTCACCAAGACTCTTGAAAAGTATGAAGAGTACAGGAAGAAGTGGGGTGGTGGTATAACGGGATCAAAATCACAGGCAAAACCAGGGCTAAGGAGAGAGTTCTAGCTAAGGAGGCAGCCCAGAGGATGAATTAGAGAGCATATTTGGTAGTCAGTTGCCTGAGTTGAAGTGGTGATACCCAAAACTATCAACACCAATATGGAAGTTCTTCATACCCTTCACATTTAGAAACCCTTGTTTCCTTCTTGTATAAAGTAACAGTTGCTATTCTCGATTGGAACTCAGTCTTGGTATGGCAATATCTCGTCATCAGTACGAGTGGGTACAGTAGATTGAGTGGCTGAGGATCCTTGAGTGTGAGAGTCAGTCATAATGTTCTAGAAAAGATAGCAATCAAAGAAGTAGCTAACAGAATAGAAAGAGTGTGCAGCGGTCAGCGGTTTTTAGAGAGACAAGGTAGGTTTTTTAGAGAGATAGAGAGTTTTGAAAAGTAAGCAGATTTGATCTAACCGCTACCTATATAAATGCATGTGAGAACTTTCAAAATTTGTCAAAACAGGTCCTTCTACTAGACAAACCGCTGCTCAAGTATACAGTTTAGGCAAAGCAAGTCCTTCGGTTAAGCACACAACTAATTAAATATACTAAGCACATACACAAGACAGGATCACGACAAACAAGACAATTATAAGCAAACACGAGAATCAAACAAAGCAAGATTCAAAACATCCTCTCCCCTCAATCAATGACCTGATTAAAGAAATCAGAGTACATTGATTGAAGAAAGTAAAACACAAGTGTACAGGAGGAATCAACACAGCTGGGAATTCCTGGAAAAGCAGTGAAAGTCCGAGTCCTGAGTAGAGATACTCAGGAGTCATAGAAAGAAATGCATCAAGGGTGAGATGTAAAATCTCCCATCATTGGAGATTTGTGAATCTTTGGCCTCCATGTTTTGTGCCTTCTTGTGTGGAAATAGCAAGAAGATTTTCCACTTGAGTAAGGACAACCTGCATTATCACAAACTCGATTGCATGTATATGGGTTAGTGACAATAGTAACCAAACCCTTAGGAGTTATCCGGCTGACCATGGGACTACCATTAGTAAACTCCTTACTGGTGGGTATCCACTTAAGTCCAATAAGCTTAAAAATTCTACCGGTTGGAATCCACTTAAGGCAAGAACTAGACTTATTAAGCTTCTTATGCCCAGAAGATGACCTTCTATAAATCCTAGGCTTAACCAGTTGAAACTGAGCAGAGTTCTTCACTAAAGCAGGAGGCATCAGAAGAGGTTGTGATCCTAAGATTCCATCCTTATGCAGTTGTGCTTTTTTTCTAGCCCTTTCTAGATCACCGTACTTAAACAGGTCATAAGAGTTTATAATTTTTATGCTTGGTTTCGACACTGTTTTTGAACTGATCCTAGGGGAGCTGGGTGCAGGTGAAGGGGAATCACCTTGATGAAGTGTGACAAAGCTAGAAGCATGATTATTAGGCAGATATTGCTTATTGACTGATTTAGATAGCACTTGTTCCACATCAACTTGGGAGGCAAACCGGGTTTTTGAAAATTTTGCTCTTTCAGACCTAAATGCACTAGGTTGTCTAGCAACAGGTTGATTTCTATTACTTTGAAAAACTGGTTTCCCCAAGATTGATGGTTTTGTAAACTTAGTGTTTTCACCATTCACTGTTGATTTTCCAGGCTCATGATTAATAGATGTGACAGTGAAGCCTACTTTCTGAAGTTGTGCTTTGAATTTATTATATTTGTTAGTCCAAGAGTTTGTATGTACTGCAGCCTTAGTACTCTTTTCTTTGAAAGACTCATTCAGGTTACTACATTTTATTTTCAAAGTCTCATTGTCCAACAGTAATTCAGCCATTTTGGACTCACAATTTCTAGTTTCAATCTCACTACTGACAAGTTTAGCTTTAACATCATTACACATATTACTCAAATCAGTAATACGGTTTTTCAGATTTTTGATTGTCAAGTTCTTGGTTTCTAGCTGAGTTTTCAAATTATTAATCATAAAATATTCACGGAAATCAGGAAGTTCCGGATTGTTACATGGTTGATTATTTTGAAAACTTTCTTCCTTTTGTTGCATTGTGATTTCAAGAGAAATGCAATGTTTTTCAAGTTGCAAAACTCTTTTTGAGAGTTCGTTAAAAGTTTCTTTATCAACCATATCATTTGATTTAAAAACATCAGATGTCAACACAGAACTTAACACTTTATCACGTTCAGCATCCTGATCACATTCTCCTCCTTTATGACTCATATTTGTTGAATTAGACATGGTATTGCTATTAGTCTTTTCCAGCAAGTTTGTGTCATAAGTGAGTTTGATTTGATCAGTATGCTCCCGTTCATTAGAGAGCACAGTATGTTGATCAACTAAGGGTACCTCCGCACTTGACCTTTGGTCATTGACCGGTCTAGATTCAACATTCATGCCATGGGTGACAAGAGTCACTGAACTGGTGGTAGTATCGATCTTAGCATTTCCTGATTCTTTACTCATCGTGACACTTAACCCATCATCCAATGCTTTACCCGAATCATCAATACCCTCACATGACTGTACCAGGGATACCTTCACTTTCACGTCATCCAAGTGTCTGAGTTGTGCTCTTTCCTCAATGAACGTTTTAACATCACCCATGAGCTGGATGAGTGTATCTCTGAACGTGTCAACCTCAATTCCCGTGTGTTTAGCAAAATAGCTTCTAGTCATCTCACTATAATAATCATACTGCAGAGTGAGTTTTGACTCAAAGAACATTTGGAGTTGTTTGTTGAGTACACTAAGAGCGGCTATGGATCCATTTTTGGAAGATATTCCTTGGTCAAGTTGTTGTTGCAATTGATCTAATTTAAGAATCATTGTGTCTGTGAAGATCTGAACATCTTGACCAAAGAGTGTTGCAAATGCACGTTCGTATCCCATTATGAATTCAGTTCCCTTTAAAAGCACCGAAAGGTGTGAGTGAAGTTGTAGAAAGCACACAATGGAGCAGTCCTTAGCATTACTGAATGAAACGGGTGACTGACTGATCTCTGTCTCATGAGAGTTAGAGCTTACTGAATCCTTGTCACCTAGTTCAAGATTGATGCGTGGTTTTGTGACCTTACAATAGGTTTTACCTCTCGAGGGATCTCAAGAGGCTTACAACCCCACCAGGCAGTGTACCTGACTGATGTAGTATAGGATAGTGGTAAGTACGGGGGATTGATCATTCTCTCACAGGGAATAGTGTTCGTTAGGACAGAAAAACTACTCTAATAGGTCTAAGGGTGAAGGAAGATTCTTTTTGTATTTTTATATTTTATGGAAAGCAAGTAAAATCTCGGTTTTGAAAGAGTAGGTGGAATTAGTTGCTAGTCAACTAACCTAAGATAACTACAATTGCAAATAAAATAAAATAGCTAAACTATGGTGGTTGTGAAAACTATATGGAGAAAAGTGTGTTTACTTAGACTTCATTACTCCCTAACTATCTTTTACCGGTTAATTGATATGTATGTTACTTGTGTGGCTGAAGGGTGTATTCCTAATAACTCATGGAGTGGCATACATATCTCTCCAATTTTATGAGCTCTTATCTCCTCCTATGCCATGCACGGCACAACCATAGGGATTGTAAACAGTGGCTCATGCGTTAAATACTACCTTAATAGCCTAGTATGCCTTGGCTACATGTTTCCCAAGACGTTCAAGCACGTTATATATATATATATATATATATATATATATATATAACATCGATGGAACAATCATCCCAACAAACAACAACACATTAATTAACCAATAATTAATAGTTAGGTTTCATTAGATCTAAGCAAACACAAGAAGAATTTAGCCAAGCATGTTAATTGAAAGATAAGCAAAAGAGATAATTAACCAACACATAGACATATTGATTAAATTAAAGAGAAGACTTATCTTTAATTAAGCATGAGGGTTCCAAGGGTTGGAAACCTTAAAAAGTACAGAAAATTCGTCTAGGGTTTGGTGCCAAAAGTTCTCCACAAAGTTCCACACTAATGAATGAAAAATAGAAAACTATATATAGATTTTACACTCTGACGGCGTCAGGTTATAGAGTCTGACGCCGTCAGCTCGCCGCCATTAGGTTTCTCGGATGGCCTAGATCCACTTCTGACGCCGTCACCTTCTATTTCCTTCTGGGCCGTCACTCTTTAGCAATACTCCTGACGGCCTACGTATTTAACACCTGACGGCATCAGCTGTAAATCTCCAAAATCTTTCTGGCCCGTCATTTGAAAATTCTTTTTCACTCTTTTGTCAATGCTTGCTGACGGCGTCACCTTGTGATTCTGACGCCGTCAGGTAATAATTCCTGCTTCTTTTGAGACTTTGTCGTTTTCTTCACTTTTATGCTCCAAAAACGTCCAAATATGCATGTTTTCCAGAATTCCTCTCAAAAGTACCTAAAATGACAAAAGGAACGATTTTGGGCAATATTTGATCATATTTATACGAATTAAGGCTTAAATGACCCCTTAAAAGCGTAACACTTTTCGTCTCATCAAAGATCATTTGTCATATGTGTTGTGTTGGGTTTCTTGTGTTCATCGACCATATCATACAGTTTGAGAATCTCGGGAATGACACTCTCTGACGTGTTTGTCATATTTAGATTGCTCATTGATGTAGTAACTTGTAGTGACAAAGAAAACCGCTAACTCTTAACCGCTAATACTTAACCGCTGATCAGGATAACCACTAGAAATAAACCGCTATGACTCTTAACCGCTATTGAATGTAACCGCGAACGAAGTAACCGCTGTGAAGTAAACGCTGGAAGGTAACCGCTGAAGAGTAAACCGCTGGAAGGTAACCGCTGAAACAGTACTCCGTACAGCGTAATGTTCGCTGATCAACTTGTACTAACCGCTAGTACGTAACCGCTGAAACTCAAGTTAACCGCTGCGAAGAACACCTTAACGTAGAGCAAACCGCTGGCAAGAAAAAGGTTCCAAACCACTCGTATACTTCACAAACGTTAGATTTAGTCCAACCAACTGATAAACTAGATGAATCTAACCTCTCTAATCCTAGAAGTACAAGAAAGAACACAAGAATCACCACGAACAAGCTCCAAAATGAGTAAACACCACCCTAAACTAGTAGAAACCAAAACAAACCACACACCACAAGTCCTATGATCCCTAGGATGTAACCTTGCTCTGATACCAATTGTAGAACACTAAATAACATCACAAACACGTTCATACTTGTGGTTTGGTTCGTTGCATATAAGAAAGAAAAGAAATAAATGTAGAGAGAGAAAGAGATGAAGCCTTAGAGAGAAAACAAAAAAAAAAAGGAAAATAGATTATAAGAAGGCTTACCCTCTCCAAGGATGGAGAGGATATTTATATGTACATGGGTTTTGCCACTTGGGCGTGCCACTTGGGTTGCGCATCAGGTATACAGTGGGTAAAGACCCGTCCTTCTTCCGCGAACTAATCTACTTCTAAACTACGTTTTACTAATTAACATAACTACTACGAGCTAAACAATGCTTAATCAAATCTGGGGTGACCGAATCTTTCTTAAACAAAAATCGTATTCCTAACAATTGGAGGTCGAGTGTCAGACCCAGCAGCTTGGATATCATCAACAGAGGTTACAGTAGTCATGATGACAAGGTCTTAGACGGGATTTTACAACACACGTGACTTAAACCGAGAAATCGATTCTTTCCCGGGATTTTACTAAAGTCAACCAGGAAAACCGCTAAGAAAAACAAACCGCTGATAAGTAACCGCTGAAAGAGAAAACCGCTGATAATGCTAACCGCTGGAATTTTAACCGCTAGAATAGTAACCGCTGATTATTAAACCGCTGGCAATAGTAACCGCTGACAGAGTAACCGCTAGTAACTTAACCGCTGAAGAGTAAACCGCTGGAAGTTAACTGCTGAAACAGTAAACCGCTGGAAGTTAATCCTTGAAACAGTACAAAGTATAGCGTAATGTTCGCTTATCAGCTTGTACTAACCGCTATCGCTAACCGCTAAAACCCCAACTTAACCGCTGCGAAGAACACCTTAACGAAGAGCAAACCGCTGCCAAGAAGAAAGTTCCAAACCAACTCGTACACTTCACAAACGTTAGATTTAGTCCAACCAACTGATAAACTATATGAATCTAACCCCTCTAATCCTAGAAGTACAAGAAAGAACACAAGAATCACCACGAACAAGCTCAAAAGAAATAAAAACCTCCTTAAACTAAAAGAAACCAAAACAAACCATACACCACAAGTCCTACAATCCCTAGGATGTAACCATGGCTCTTGATACCAATTGTAGAACACTAAATAATATCACAACATGTTAATACTTGTGGTTTTGGTTCGTTGGATTTAAGAAAGAAAAGAAAGAAATGTAGAGAGAGAAAGTTAGAGAGAGAAAGAAGTGAAGCCTTAGAGAGAAAACCAAAAAAAGAAAATAGATTATGAGAAGGCTTACCCTCTCCAAGAATGGAGAGGGTATTTATATGTGCATGGGTTTTTGCCACTTGGGCTGCAGATCAGGTATACAGTGGGTAAAGACCCGTCCTTCTTCCGCGAACTAACTACTTCTAATCTACGTTTTACTAATGAATGTAAATACTACGAGCTAAACAATGCTTAATCATCTCTGGGGTGACCGAATCTTTTTTATACAAAAGTTATGTTGAGTTTTATTTACTTTCTCTCTCTAAAACTTTTTCTCTCTAGAAATCTTTGCATTTTAGTTGTTAAAACCTTATTTTTATTAGTGGGATTAATCATTTAGGGTTAAGTTAGATTGTTTAGTGTTAAATTTTGTGGAAAAACATTTGTTTTAGGCCTTAAAATTAATCAAATTCATGTTTTGTCTTCGGTTTTGTCGAGTTAGGTATGAGAATTTTTGAGTAAGGACTCCTAGAATTTAGGAATATTGAGTATGGTATTAGTTTTATCGAGTAAGCATGATTTTTAATTTCTGTCGAGCATTTTATTTTTATCGAGTATGTCTTTTTTATCGAGTACGGTGTAATGTTTCTGTCGAGTAAGCAATCTTCTGTTTTATCGAGTAAGCCTTTTCATGATAGGATCGAGTAGTGTCATTGTTATCGAGTAAGGTAGGGTTTTCAGTTTTATTGAGTATGGTCTAATCTCTAAGTTTCCGAGTAAGCTTTTAATCATTTCTATATCGAGTAAGGTTTAATATAGTTTTTATCGAGTCTTGTTTTTATTTTCTTATCGAGTATTGTTTTGTTTTTGTTTATCAAGTAACATTCTTATGGCGAGTTAGCCATGATTAGCGAGTTAGATAATAAAAACTTAATCGTTTATCGAGTAAGATCTCTTTTGCTTTATATCTAAATGAAACTCTGTCCGATTTTATTTTGGTTTATCAAGTATGTTTATTTTATCAAGTAACTTTATTTTGTTAATGAATAACGAGTAGTTTGTTTATGTTTTTTTAGTGAAACGATTTGTAACTTAAGTGTGGGTTAATAAAAGGAACGTGATTAATAATTGTTTAAATTATTTAGACTTGTGATTTTATTATTCGAAGAACAAAAGCCGGAAAATAATAAAATCACACGTCTAGTAATTATTATCTTTTCAAAGGATTATTTGCAAAACAACTTAGCAAACATATTGTTTTTAAATTCATTTCCCATTTTAATTTCTTTTCGCGTTTTAAATCTCGTTTTCTTTAGTTATTTTATCCAATGCTTGTTTTATTTGTTTGTTTCCTTTGCGTCGTTTTATTGTTTTTTTTACTTTAATTGCGTTTTAAATCCTTTTAGTAGTGTAATCAAAAACCAACCAAAATATCTCTTTTAAAACCTCATTCACTTTATTTAATCACGCGACACAAGCCGACTCAATCGCCGTCTTACCTTCGTTGGGACATAACGACCCGGGAAATACATACTTCACTTGTGTTTCTTCGGAAATATAAATATAAAATTGGTTTACAACGAATCAATTTTTGGCGCCGCTACCGGGGAGGGTTTGAAACGAGAGCGTCGTCCTTGTATCGTTTGTTGGTGATTTGAAGACCCTTCTTCAGAAGTTATTCGTTTTTGTTCAAAATACAAAAAACCAAAAATATTGTAATTTTAAGTTTCTTAAAAATATAAAACTCAAAAATATTTTCTTTGTCATTTTTGATTTTCACTTTTATCTTGATATTTTTTTATGTCACGAAAACCCAAAAATAATCTTCTTATCCTCTCATCCATTTGTTTCTTCTTCTTTAACCCTCTAAACCGATAATTCTTTCTCCTACTTCTGATGGAATCGTATATTCCTTGTGTTGGTTGTGGTGAACCACTCTATGGTTCACCGTGTCGATATTGTACGTGTGTAAGGTGTGGTAACGATATTCAAAACGGAAGTTGTTTGTTTGTGGTTCGAATAATTCATTCATGTATGATCAAAACCCGAATTCATTCGACTCTCCTTCAAATTTAACCAACTACCCACCTCAGCCCGATAATTTTTTGTACGATCGACGTTATTGTGATTATTGTGGAGATTCGTTGGATTCGACATCGGTTTGTAAACGGTGCATTTGCGAGAGGCGTGGAAGAAGTACTATCAATGGGTTTTGTGCGTGTTGTGCTTTTGAAGACAATAATTTTCACATCAATGATTCTAACCCGAATCTTTCCAATTATCCTCAAAACTCTTATGAGCAAGGGCAGTATTTCAATGACAACTCATTCCAAAGTTCATCAAATTTTAAAAATTGTGGGGGATCGTTTGGAAATTCTTATTATGAGCCAAATTCGTGTTACGGTTCTCATGGTTTTAACCAACCCCCACAAAATTCCGTCCATTATGAAAAGCTCAAAGAAGAACTTTTATTCGCTTTCCAAGAACTTAAGAGAGTAGTGGCTAAGCACTATTCTTCTACTCCCGAGCCACGTGGAAAGTCGATGGAGGAATTACTTGCCGAGGAAAGAGCGTCTAATTATTGAAAAGCTTTTGTTTACTATGATTATGATTCCGATGATGACGAGGAGAGAATTGTTCCATTCAACTGCCCTCAAATTGCATCTTCCGTCCTTTCTCCCGTAGAACCCGAGGACTCTCTAACAATGGGGACGAGCATCTAAACACTATTCCGGCAACGGAATCGGACGAATTCAATAAGTCAAGTGTTGAGAACCTCGTTCCAATCCAAAGTGAGTCTGGGGAAAATTCTAACAGTGATATGGAATTGGTTGTTAATATTACACCCGTCGATGAAGATAAGAGTATTGCCGAATTGTTAGCAGAGGAGATCCTAACATTATGCGCTGAAAAGGTCGAAGAAGACGTATTTGATTCATCTCCGAATCCCAGTCCATCCTCAGATCCTCTTATATCCGATTCTTCCATTCCTTCTCTCACCCTGGATGAGAGGAATGAAGTCTTTTTAGATGAGATCGAGGCATGTCTAGCTAATGATTCTATTCCAACAATGGTTGATGACTCTAACTTTGATCCGGAGGGAGATATTCGTTTCCTTGAAGAATTATTGAATGAAGAACCGTCAACTTCTCTCCCTCCGATGAGCAAAGAAGATTTTGATGAAGTTGAAAGTTATTCCGATTCTCACAATGAGTATACTACGAGTGATGAAGACTCTTGTGGAGATATCGATGATAATGATGAAGATGATGTTGCGGAAATCCAAGATGAAGCTCTTCGTGAGAAATTATCCAAAGATTATCTTCTCATTTCTAAGATCGAGGCATTTTTTGATCCTCCGACTTCTTCTCCTATCCCCGTTATGGATAGTGACTTTGTTTCCGGGCTTGAAGTTATTGGTTTTAAAGAGACGAGTAGTGGCAGTCCCACTATTCATGCTGATATCTCTCTTCCGGATTATGAGCGTTTTCACTTTGAGATCGACTCTGAACTTATTTCTGATAATCCGTCACGTGATCCTCTTCTTGCTTCGAATGACTCGATACCACCGGGTATTGAGAATGACGAGAATGGCCTCCGAAGAAATGTGCTTCGTGAAGAAATAAATGATGATGATTTACTTGCTTATGCCGACTCATTTCTCTTTGATTCTCCATTTTCTCGTCCACCCGCGAAACCACCGGATGTAGATTTTGAGTTTGATGTGAATGAAGTAATTGATGGAGTGGTGGACGAGTCTTATGATCATGATGATCCCGTGCTTGACATTTTGCCTACCCATCCCATCTGTGATTCTGATGATGTTTATGCTTTTACCATCCGTGTGTTTCACCCATTTTTCATTTATCCCATCAGTTCTCCATCTTTCCACTCCGCCGGGAGTGAAGATACCGTTTTTGACCTCGGCATCTCCGTTCTTCATGCCGGGTGTCCATTGGAGTGTCCGTTAGAGTGCCCGTTCCATTTGCTCCCCTAGATTAAGTAAATTCGGATCGAGTCAAGCTACGTGACTCGGTAACCAAAAACAAGCGCTTCGTGGGAGGCACCCCATGCTTATCCATCTATCTTTTTATTTTTATTTTCTAATAAGTAACGTGAGGAGGGCTACCTCTTCCATTCTTGTGTTTTTCATTGTTGGTTGTGTATGTGCAGGATTTCCCCGATTTATGATGACTCTCGTGCTCGTTTCATCTCATCTCCACTCGAGTCTCATTCATCGATGCCTTATCGGAAATCGTATATCCAAAATCTTATCGGTAACATTATCTTTGGCATAATTAATAAACGGCCCTAGATTTATGTTAGGATTACCCTTACCTTTAAAACATTGAGGACAATGTTTATCTTTATTCTGGGGGGGTGAATCTTCGATTCGATTGACCTTGCACGTTTCACCTTAGTCGTTTACTTACGCAACCCCGTTTTTCCTCAAAAAAATTGAAAACAAAAATTGAAAAATAAAAAATTTCAAAGAAAAATGAAGAACATGTTGTGAAAAAGTAAAAAAAAAAAATGAAAAAAAAATTGAAAAAGATGTGCAAAAATATAATAAGTGTTTTGACACCATGTTTGACTTTCCACTGGCGAGAGTAGGAATAAAATTTTGACTTGATCTGGGCGTGTTGAGCCCTAGCTTTTTCCCTTAACCAATGATGATCACAAAGGATTTTGCTAGTATTGTACACAAGGAGCTACTCTTTTGTCGGCTCCCGTACTTGACTTTTAACATGCATGGCTTAAAGAGCTTTCGCTAGTCTCTTACACTAGGAGCTATGAAATGCGAATTCTTTCTAAGAATTTGCAAGTTCCCGTACTTGACTTAGATTGCGTGGCTTGATCATATGGCTAATCATTCGCGGATCTCATTATTTGAGATTTTTAAAATTTGAAGAAGAAAAATGATAGAGTTTACTTAGAAGTTAGATGCTAAGCATAGAGTAGTTGGTTCTCTTTAAAGCTCATAAAGGGTACTTGTGTCTTTTTGTTCCCACCAAATACGTCACCCCATATCTGTGAAAATAATTAAAGATATTAGGTTTTGCCGATGACTAGTTCTTGGTCTTCTTAAAAGAACCCTTGCTTTGAAAATTGGGTACACTTCAAGGTCCCATAATAAGTCAATGTAATGCTAAAGTGCTTTAAGGCTTCGATTGAGATCGGACCTTGGATCCTGCTTCTAAAGGCGGTAGGTCTTGGACTGAAACCGTGAAGGTTCATTGTCTAAAAGTTACTAAAGCGGAAAATTTATAGTTGTGGAAAGTGAAAGAGTGATGAAAATGTCAATGAAAAAAAAGAAAGTGATGAAGTTGAAAAAAAAAGAGAGAGATCGTATTGAGATTCAAGAATGATGTGCACGTGAAGGTACTCCGTAACTAACATCTATGCGTATGTGAAAGTTCCGACAATCATCGATATGAGTTGTAGTAAAGTCAATGTAATAAAAACCTTGATGTGGACCTCAGTTTTGAAACAACGGTTCTCGAGAAAAGGAAACTAACTACTTAGCAACCTAATTTAGTAACTTTATCGGTAATGTTTCACCATGGTGTCGGGTCGGGTCTTTACCCACTGTCAGCCCGAAGCATAGCCTTTTAGAGGCGTATTACGTAATAAGTATAAATACCCTCTCCTACCCAAGGAGAGGGTTGGACCTTTCATTTGAATCTAATTTACACGTAGTTTTCTCTCACTAAAAGGCTCCCACACAATGTTCTAAAAGGCGTGAGGCGTGGCGTGGCGGCACAGCCACGCCTCAAGCCTTACGCGCCTTTGCGANTGTAGTAAAGTCAATGTAATAAAAACCTTGATGTGGACCTCAGTTTTGAAACAACGGTTCTCGAGAAAAGGAAACTAACTACTTAGCAACCTAATTTAGTAACTTTATCGGACTAACAATTATGAAAACGAGATGTTTATGAAGAATTTCATTTCTCTCACAAAAATAAAATAGGTAGAAACCAAATCAATAGGGAAATGGAAACAAGGGGTTTCACAAGTAACTTTTATGAGTAGCGTTAGCATCTAGCTTGTATTTAGACTATGATTTCGTTTTTACGCTTAGTTTGGGACTAGTGAAAAATCAAGGATGACGAACTTTATCCGTATGGTCACTTCTCCCTGAGTCGTGTTTCCTACTCCATGACCCTAAAAATTATCGAAAGATAATGAAAGTTTAACAAACCGTCACATGAATAAAGTAGTGGAAAAAGCAAGAAAATATAAATATAGTAGTAGTAGTTCAGTGTAAATGAATAAAATGGTAAACGGGGCGTTTTCGGGAATAAATGGTTTCGTAATCTCTTTCGAACGTTTTGTTACTTTCCAAAGTTAGTAGAAAGAGAGTCAAATATTTATCTCAAAAGCGTGAATTGATCACATTGCGTGAGGACACGCAATACCGTAGTCTGGGGGATTTTGGTATGCGTTATTTTACACATACGTTTGACCTTAGTTTAGGGACCAAAATGACCAAAAACTAACGATAAATGCCAAAGATATTGTGTTTTTGTGTTTGTGGTCGTGCAGGGAAGGATATCTCATAAAAAGCAACAAAATCAACCAAAAAGCCTAAGGCGAGGAAGAAATTTATTCAAGAAAAGCCCAAAATGACAATTCAAATCCTTAGAGATTCAAAGAATAACAAAAGAGACTGTTAGTTGAAGTATAAAGACCTTTACAATAATGGTCCTCCAAGTTTCAGCACGTTGTCAATTTTGGACCTTTGAAGAACGTTGGAAGAAAAGTCAACTCAAATCCTCCAAGTTACAAGACCGTTACGTTTAGTCTTGAGTTGTATTCGTTGCATTTTAATATGTTTTAAGTAAGATTTTCATGTTTTGTAAAGGTCTAGGGGCTTTATATGCAACAATGTAAAAGTTTAGAGAAGCCCTAGCCCCTAGCCTATAAATAGAACATGTAAGCCTCATTTGGAAGGTTGGTTAGTTTTTAGGTTAGCTTAGGAGTAGGGGTAGTGTAAGTTAAATTTTAATGAAGTTATGTTGAGTTTTATTTACTTTCTCTCTCTAAAACTTTCTCTCTCTAGAAATCTTTGCATTTTAGTTGTTAAAACCTTATTTTTATTAGTGGGATTAATCATTTAGGCTTAAGTTATATTGTTTAGTGTTAAATTTTGTGGAAAAACATTAGTTTTAGGCCTTAAAATTAATCAAATTCATGTTTTGTATTCGGTTTTATCGAGTAAGGTATGAGAATTTTCGAGTAAGGACTCCTAAAATATAGGAATATTGAGTATGGTATTAGTTTTATCGAGTAAGCATGATTTTTAATTTCTGTCGAGTAAACATTTTATTTTTATCGAGTAAGTCTTTGTTATCGAGTATGGTTTAATGTTTCTGTCGAGTAAGAAATCTTCTGTTTTATCGAGTAAGCCTTTTCATGATAGTATCGAGTAGTGTCATTGTTATCGAGTAAGGTAGGGTTTTCAGTTTTATCGAGTATGGTCTAATCTCTAAGTTTCCGAGTAAGCTTTTAATCATTTCTATATCGAGTAAGTTTTAATATAGTTTTTATCGAGTCTTGTTTTTATTTTCTTATCGAGTATTGTTTTGTTTTTGTTCATCAAGTAACATTCTTTTGGCGAGTTAGCTATGATTATCGAGTTAGATAATCAATACCTTATCGTGTATCGAGTAAGGTCTCTTTTGCTTTATATCTAAACGAAACTCTGTCCGACTTTATTTTGGTTTATCAAGTTTGTTTATTTTATTGATTAACTTTATTTTGTTAATGAATAACAAGTAGTTTGTTTTTTTTTCTTAGTGATATGATTTGTAACTTAAGTGTGGGTTAATAAAAGGAACGTGGTTAATGATTGTTTAAATTATTTAGACTTGTGATTTTATTATTCGAAGAACAAAAGCCGGAAAATAATAAAATCACACGTCTAGTAATTATTATCTTTTCAAAGGATTATTTGCAAAACAACTAATCTTGTGTAAGGAAAATAATTCGTCATCGATCCTTAATCCACACTTGATGAACTTATTCACGTCACTTAGCAAACATATTGTTTTTAAATTCATTTCCCGTTTTAATTTCTTTTCGCGTTTTAAATCAAGTTTTCTTTAGTTATTTTATCCAATGCTTGTTTTATTTGTTTGTTTCCTTTGCGTCATTTTATTGTTTCTTTTTTACTTTAATTGCGTTTAAAATCGTTTTAGTAGCGTAGTCAAAAACCAACCAAAATATCTCTTTTAAAACCTCATTCACTTTACTTAATCACGCGACACAAGCCGACTCAATCGCCGTCTTACCTTCGTTGTGACATAACGACCCGGGAAATACATACTTCACTTGTGTTTCTTTGGTAATATAAATATAAACTTGGTTTACAACGAATCAGGCCTTTACAACATAAAAATGATTTCCAACAACGAAACAGGAAAAAATTCCTAAAGTTGTAGAGTCGTTTGCGTTAGCAGCAGAGTCTACTTTTGGACTAGCAGTAGGACCAGTTGCTTTACTATGAAAAGGCCTGTTTGGTTGAGTAGTAACAATCGATCTAGTGACACCAGATCTCAATAAAACTGCTCTTGGAACCATTTGTCTTTTGGAAGGAGAGTGAGTCCTTTTTGAAAAGTTTTGATGATTCACTCTTGTATGTTGGTTCCAAACAGGTTTTTGGTAGTCCTTACAATTTGCAATGAGATGCTCAAAAGTACAACATTTATAATATGCCTTCTTACTTAATTGAAAATCATTATCTAATTTATGAGAAACTAGGTTATTGAAATTTCTTTGATTACCCCTAGGCTTGTTATTAAACCTTTTCATATAATGTCTAGGTACCTCATTATATTCAACAACTTTTCTAGACATAATATGACCTAGCACAGGTTTCAGGAACTTAACCTGTTTAACTCTAGACTCATCAACTTTAGGAATTTTTTCCTGTTTAACACTTAGTGTTGGCTCAGTCTGTTCATCCTCACTATCCGACTCCCAATCTTCAACAATTGGTTCATCAGAAAACTTTTTATCATCAGCCCTAGTTGTTTGAATAGGCACATTACTGGTTTCTTCACTAGGTTTGATATCTTCTGTTATTATGAGACTTTTGGATATGTTTGATGATTTGTTTGGTACTCCTTCGACCTTGGCAAGTTCCTTTATTTGTTCGGATTTCAGTTGGAGTTAAGAAGGTTTATCGTTTAGCTCTACCGCTATGTTTGCTTTTTAGGTTTATGTGCTTCGTATATCTCCTTGTGAAATTTTATCTGTCATCTGTCATCTGCTACATATTTGCTTCGCATCCGATTGGACTAGATTTGTGATGATTATATTCTTCTAGGATCAAGTCGTGAGAAACCATTTTGTTGTGAAGATTTTTGTTAGAACCTCCCCGAGCGTGAGGATATTGGTGACGATATTTTGTGATTTGCTACGACTCCATATACTTTAGTGACTTCAATTTCGCGGACGAAATTTTCTTTTTAGAGGGGAATAATTGTAAAACCCGGAAATTTTGAACATCTAAAATACCCAAAATACCCCTACGATTTTAAACTTTTGAAGAACAGATAATATATACCCTAAGTATTAATATGATACTACTTGAACATTTCGCGACATTTGGAACCTACGAACTTGTGATAAATAAAACGATACATTATGTTACACATTTCTTTAAGCTATGTACATGACACATTTTCTTTTGTTACACCCATACTCATTTCTTTTGTGATGTGATAAGGACCGAAATTTACATTCACCTAAGCCTACCCACATTTTGTTAGGACTAGATAAGAAGACCGAAACGTTAACATTATGGAAGATATATGTTACCATAGCAATCACAAATTTATGTTAATTGAGATAATTACTCCCCATTATACTGATTGATATCATCCCAAAAATAGAAGACACGTTTTCTTTTCATACACTCCCTATCACACGGTTACTCTATAACAGAAATATGCACGCCATTCATTTGACATAAAATTTATAAAACCCTAAAAAGCTTCAAACTCAAACCGACGGCTGGAAGCTTTCTTTCCCATGTTTCTGTCGAGCAAAGGAGTGCCGAAAGCATGTTTACTCGAAGGGTGGCCAGTTCTGTTCGAGAAAGTGGTATGAACGTGGGAAAATTATGAGTTTGAAGGTGCAGTTTGGTCGTGAGTTTATCCTCGTTCGAAGGGTATTCGAATTTACCTAGTATCGACTAGCCTTGGTCTGTTTGGGTTTCGATTCAAGCCCTGTTGTTTTCTTTCCAGTCGTGCAGCAAAGGTAAGCATAAACCTTGTTCGATCCCACTCGTTGATTGTTTTCTATTCGGTCATGTTTATTGTTTCCTAATCGGCTATATACAAATAGTATAAACCGACACATGAACCTGATGAGAACTAAATAAAAATGGGTGCATGCATGGGGTTCGGAAAGTCGATCTGGTTCCGTTTTGTTTAAATCTAGTATTTCGTTAATATAGGATATGAATGAAAGGTTCATATTGCACACTTTATATAACTAACAACAAACATGTATAATCGACTATTAAACATTCGTGTGTGTGTGTGTGGTTCGATCATAAACTGTTTTCGGGTACATTCGATTTGGATATTAGTCCGCTCGACTGAACTGTTATGAAATCAAATATATAAAAGAATTAATAACATGTTGTTTTGTTTCATGTAAATCGAATGGGCATAAATAAAAAGGGTTTAACGTTTGGTTTTCGGATTCGATTGAGGGTTGATTGTTCTCTTTTCGATTAAGGTGTTTGTGAATTAAACGTTTGCTATAAATGAGAATTCTGGTTTACTTTGATGTCGAGTGTGATTTTCGTTTACTGTCAATCGTATAGATACATAAAGGATGCGTTATTCGTATGCTGTTGTCTTTCTTTTCGAGTTCCCTTTTATTCAGCCAAGCTTTAAAACGTTAATAATCTATATATATAGAACCATGCATACGTTAATATGTTACAAGAACAAATACAAGATATAAGAAAGTAAATGGGCCATGTCATGTAAATAAATAGCAAACAAATCGAATATACTGGTGTGTTATGGTTGAACTTTATGTCGTGGTTGCATGCTTCATCTTAGAGTCGAATATGGAGTTTAGTTTTATAAAATGGTGGGCATATATACAACAGAAAGCTTGAATGAAATGTTTATTTAACTTAGTCTTTAGATATATGATATGATTATATATATATATATATCACAAAGTGAGATTTTATAACTTGGTAAATACATCCTTAAATATAAATATTGTCGAATGGTCTACTGGTAACTTAAATTGAAATATGTTATAGACTACTTTATTTTGGAACTATTGCTATATTATTATCGCAGTTGTAAACAACATAAGTAAATAAGTCTTTAAACTAAAGTTAGCATGTTAAGCCCTAAACTTTGAATGATTGACATATTAAACCCTAATCTAATATAATTGACATTTTAAGTACTCTAACTTGATTAAATGATAAATTTGACTATAAATGATTAATCTTACTAATTCGAGAAATATTACTAATCTGGGAAACTCACTAAATATGTAAACTTACTAAATCAGGAAACTTACTAATTATGGAAAGTTACTAAAAATGAAAAGCCGACTAAAACGAGTAATCTGATTTAAAACAGGTTAATAATAAGTCGATCCTTAATTCGTGTAGATTCGCTGAAGGAGTGACTTCCTATTCCTATGTTATGATATGGTTTCGTTGGCGGTTTAAGGTACAGATATTCTATCTCTTTTTCAGTTGCTTTCGCTCTCATGACTTGATATTGATCTTTGATTCGTTTTAAGATTCCCTAAGCCATTGCTATGTCCCTTATGCTTGATTCGTTCATTATGATTCTTGATATGATATGATCCTTTTGATATATGATCCTCATTCTTTTGATACTCCTCTGATTATGATTATGCTATGATATGATTCGGATATGCTGCTATGATTCTATGTATGTATGTATGCTCTTATGCCCGAGTTTTCTAACTACTCATGGAGGTACCATGGGCGTGGCATCGAGGCACCGATGGCATGACACTTTCTGTGGAGGTGTGATTGATCCATGGCGTCCCCACTTTGTATGATATGATTATGATTATGAGATCTCCTGGCCATTTATGATATGTGTATACCTGTCCTGCGAGCAGGGTGCATGTATGTTTATGTATGTATGTATGGGGGGCGTATGGATGCATCCTAGCACTTATGTTTATGTATGATTATGTGTATGTATGGTGAATGTGGGTAGGTGCTTCTCTACTCCTTCACGTTTGGGAGCTAGCTACTCCGTGTGGTACCGAGAGGTCTCCCCTCTCCGTATCCTTTGACAGGTGATTATGGATTATGTATGTATGTATGTATGAGATCTGTCAAGTACCTTGGCAGGTCGGCTCGTGGCTTTCCTATGTTCATTTGTCTATTCAAGTACCTTGTTTAGACGCTTCTTTGTTGATACGTACTCATTTCCTTTTCCGTATGATTATGTTTATGTTGATATATCTTTGATGCTTCATTTGTTTGACTTATGATATTGTTCGACTGTTCGTTGATCTCTTATGCATTTGACAGATGACATCCCTTTTTAGCAGGAGCTTTTGATTCATTTTCTTATAATTATTTATGTTTCGTTTATTCGTTGTATATATATCTGTTCACTGAGCTTTCGTAGCTCAGCCGCATTTCCTTTTCCTGCGGCAGGTTTTAGGTTGGATGCTGGGTTTGAGTGAAGAGTGCTATAGAGCTTTAGTGGACTACCCCATGGGATAGAAGCCCATTACATCTGGACTAGTTTTGGACTTGGATTAGTTTTAGACTTTGTTTAGTTGTATTTCCCTTCTTTTATAGTTTTAGTATTCCTTTGTACTTTCATTTTTTTTCCATTGTAACCTGTTGTTTTAAGTCTTCCGCTTGCATCGTATGCTTTGTATGCTTTGATATGTCACCATACTGTAGCACTCCGAACCCATATCGGGTTGGGGTGTTACAATTATGGTATCAGAGCCAGGTTGCGACTTGTAGTACATAAGTTATGGCCTGTGAAGATTTGGACCCTTAGGTTTGCACCTTAGAAGCTTTAGAAATAACTTTGGAAGGTTTTGCCTTAAGTTTCCCCCCTTAAGAACTTTATTAGGATCAGTGAGGATTGGGTAGATATATGATCAGACGTTGGTTTTCTTGCTTCCGCTTTACTCTGATTTATGCCTTTGCTTTTCGTTAAGCTCTTACAAGATCATTCGTTTTGGAGACTTAGATGACTTATCAGGATTCGCGACATGTGTTTGGGATGCCGTGGACTTCGTAGTATGCCTTATAAGTTTCATATCTCTGGAGTTATCCTTTTGAACTTCAATTCTTGATTCGTTTGACATTCGTTTAGATGCCTTTCGTTCGTTCGGATATTCGCGTATGTAAGAATCCTACGTGTTCGACACACTCTATGACTTCTCCTTGCTTTTAACTCTTTCTTCATTGTTGATTTTTGACCTTACCTATTCTACCCTTATGAACATTTTGTGATTTTTCATCGTGTATATTCGATTTGTCCGATGCGTTCTGGAGATATTTGGAGACGATTTTGTTGTGCTATCTGTTTACGTTGGAGATGTTCGATTCGATGTTATTCTGGATTTAGATTTGTTGCCTGAGTATTATGGTGATGACGATTGTCATTTTATGTTCGTCACCATTGACGTTTTGTGAAGTACATATTCTACACCATGATTCATAACTTGATAATCGTTTATAATCACCTTGTTCTGAAACTCGTGCGTTATTTTCCCCACTGCTGTGAAGATACTCCTCTGATGAAACTCGCATCGAGAGTTATTCGATTTGTTTGGAACCTTCGCTGTGTATCTTTGTGTGTTTTTGGTTTTATTCGTGGAGGAGAATGATGATGGTGTTTATTGTTAGAAGCTGAATCGTGTCTTATTTTGTGAAAGGAACGGGATGCTCAGAGTATTTCTTTTCATATTTGTATGTGTAATGCCAATTGTATTGGTTACCTTTCCGACTATTCATATGGATTTGATAAATCGTGTCTTTCATGAATACTTGGACAAATTGTCATAGTATGACATTTTAGTATATTCAGAGACGAAAGGGGAAACACGAGTATCATCTTTGTATTTTGTGTTGACATTCTACGTTCGAAGAAACCTCTGTGACATCCTTGAAGAGTAACTGTTGCGGGATGAAGAACGAGAGAAGCAGCTGGCTGGAGCTGGACGGGATGGCGTGAAGACGATGGTGACTGCATTGGAGATTTCCACGCCGGCAAGAAGGACGACACGAGAGGAGTTACAGTAGAGCATCGACTAGGACCACTTGCTTGAAAGATCGGCAGAGATTTCCTTCGACAGAAGATGGGTCAAGCTTCATAACGCATCTACAGTGAGTGCGACATAGAATTGTTTTTGCTCTCCCAATACGTTTTGAATATTTTGAGTTATGTTTGTGAGCGTCAGTACGATTTTGTTCTCCATATTATTATGAGACTTTTGGATATGTTTGATGATTTGTTTGGTACTCCTTCGACCTTGGCAAGTTCCTTTATTTGTTCGGATTTCAGTTGGAGTTAAGAAGGTTTATCGTTTAGCTCTACCGCTATGTTTGCTTTTTAGGTTTATGTGCTTCGTATATCTCCTTGTGAAATTTTATCTGTCATCTGTCATCTGCTACATATTTGCTTCGCATCCGATTGGACTAGATTTGTGATGATTATATTCTTCTGGGATCAAGTCGTGAGAAACCATTTTGTTGTGAAGATTTTTGTTAGAACCTCCCCGAGCGTGAGGATATTGGTGACGATATTTTGTGATTTGCTACGACTCCATATACTTTAGTGACTTCAATTTCGCGGACGAAATTTTCTTTTTAGAGGGGAAGAATTGTAAAACCCGGAAATTTTGAACATCTAAAATACCCAAAATACCCCTACGATTTTAAACTTTTGAAGAACAGATAATATATACCCTAAGTATTAATATGATACTACTTGAACATTTCGCAACATTTGGAACCTACGAACTTGTGATAAATAAAATGATACATTATGTTATACATTTCTTTAAGCTATGTACATGACACATTTTCTTTTGTTACACCCATACTCATTTCTTTTTTTGGGTAAAAGGGATTCACCCTGGCAAAATATATTAATCACAAAGAAATGTTTAAGTACAATGGAATGTGGCTGACATGCCACATTAACCTCAAGCAACGCTTGAACAACCACAACAAACTAAAACTCTTGTGCTAATGACAGGCCAAAAGCACACCAAACCTAGCTAAAAATCACAAGAACTAACTAGGAATAAAACCAAGAGGAATCTTGAATCCTGTGAACGTCACACTTCCACCCAGCAACAGCATAAAACCAAGTATCCATAAACCATGAATAGCACCTCCTTGAAAAGCACCATATCTTTGCAGCAACAAATGACCATATGTACATCAAAACATATTCGTTACATACTATTCTCATCACTTCCAGGTGTGTTAACTCCTGTGAGAGGTGAATCATTGAAAATAATGGTTTTGATGTCTCTTTACCAATAGCCATCACTACTGGAGTAGCCAAATGTTTAAGTTTGAAAACTATGGTACACCTGATAACCATACTCATTTCTTTTGTGATGTGATAAGGACCGAAATTTACATTCACCTAAGCCTACCCACATTTTGTTAGGACTAGATAAGAAGACCGAAACGTTAACATTATGGAAGATATATGTTACCATAGCAATCACAAATTTATGTTAATTGAGATAATTACTCCCCATTATACTGATTGATATCATCCCAAAAATAGAAGACACGTTTTCTTTTCATACACTCCCTATCACACGGTTACTCTATAACAGAAATATGCACGCCATTCATTTGACATAAAATTTATAAAACCCTAAAAAGCTTCAAACTCAAACCGACGGCTGGAAGCTTTCTCTCCCATGTTTCTGTCGAGCAAAGGAGTGCCGAAAGCATGTTTACTCGAAGGGTGGCCAGTTCTGTTCGAGAAAGTGGTATGAACGTGGGAAAATTATGAGTTTGAAGGTGCAGTTTGGTCGTGAGTTTATCCTGGTTCGAAGGGTATTCGAATTTACCTAGTATCGACTAGCCTTGGTCTGTTTGGGTTTCGATTCAAGCCCTGTTGTTTTCTTTCCAGTCGTGCAGCAAAGGTAAGCGTAAACCTTGTTTGATCCCACTCGTTGATTGTTTTCTATTCGGTCATGTTTATTGTTTCCTAATCGGCTATATACAAATAGTATAAACCGACACATGAACCTGATGAGAACTAAATAAAAATGGGTGCATGCATGGGGTTCGGAAAGTCGATCTGGTTCCGTTTTGTTTAAATCTAGTATTTCGTTAATATGGGATATGAATGAAAGGTTCATATTGCACACTTTATATAACTAACAACAAACATGTATAATCGACTATTAAACATTCGTGTGTGTGTGTGTGGTTCGATCATAAACTGTTTTCGGGTACATTCGATTTGGATATTAGTCCGCTCGACTGAACTGTTATGAAATCAAATATATAAAAGAATTAATAACATGTTGTTTTGTTTCATGTAAATCGAATGGGCATAAATAAAAAGGGTTTAACGTTTGGTTTTCGGATTCGATTGAGGGTTGATTGTTCTCTTTTCGATTAAGGTGTTTGTGAATTAAACGTTTGCTATAAATGAGAATTTTGGTTTACTTTGATGTCGAGTGTGATTTTCGTTTACTGTCAATCGTATAGATACATAAAGGATGCGTTATTCGTATGCTGTTGTCTTTCTTTTCGAGTTCCCTTTTATTCAGCCAAGCTTTATAACGTTAATAATCTATATATATAGAACCATGCATACGTTAATATGTNTATGTATGTATGAGATCTGTCAAGTACCTTGGCAGGTCGGCTCGTGGCTTTCCTATGTTCATTTGTCTATTCAAGTACCTTGTTTAGACGCTTCTTTGTTGATACGTACTCATTTCCTTTTCCGTATGATTATGTTTATGTTGATATATCTTTGATGCTTCATTTGTTTGACTTATGATATTGTTCGACTGTTCGTTGATCTCTTATGCATTTGACAGATGACATCCCTTTTCAGCAGGAGCTTTTGATTCATTTTCTTATAATTATTTATGTTTCGTTTATTCGTTGTATATATATCTGTTCACTGAGCTTTCATAGCTCAGTCGCATTTCCTTTTCCTGCGGCAGGTTTTAGGTTGGATGCTGGGTTTGAGTGAAGAGTGCTATAGAGCTTTAGTGGACTACCCCATGGAATAGAAGCCCATTACATCTGGACTAGTTTTGGACTTGGATTAGTTTTAGACTTTGTTTAGTTGTATTTCCCTTCTTTTATAGTTTTAGTATTCCTTTGTACTTTCATTTTTTTTCCATTGTAACCTGTTGTTTTAAGTCTTCCGCTTGCGTTGTATGCTTTGTATGCTTTGATATGTCACCATACTGTAGCACTCCGAACCCATATCGGGTTGGGGTGTTACACTTGAGCATTGGCACCTTAGAGGCAGTAACCATATGTGTGTCATCACCCATGACTTCAGTTGAGGTAAGAACAAATTTTGAGAGTACTTGAGTTCTTCTTGATCACAACTTCTAGATCACAAGCTCTGATACCACTTGTTGATCCCAATTGAGCAGTAGATCTTATATAGAAGCTGACTTGAATTGTAACAAACTTAAACAATACGCGGAATATATTGCTTAACTTAAGATGAACACAAGAACAATGTTATCACACTTAAACACTTCAATATATTAATACGAGCACTCTAACAATGCTAGGGTTTACAACCTTGAAGTGATTCGACTTTATCATAGACACGTACATATTCTAACCCTAGGGATCTCTTTTAATAGACAAGGAACCCTACATGGTTGTACAATAACTTCTTACACAATCAAAAGATATTCTAAACATATAGAATATTTATACAATCTTTACTATAATTACAAGACACGTTTCTATTATAATCTCTGAGTAGCAGAGTCTTGCAATTCTTCTAGCAGCACTTTCAGCTTAGCAGCAGATTCATTTCAATAGCAGCAGAGTCAATATTCAGCAGCATTTTGACACTTAGAGAAATTCACAGAAGTAGAATCCTAAAACCCAACAAACGGGCCAACAATTTTGCACACCTACCAATTCGTTGAGAGCCTCACCCTTCATCTCCATTTTTGCTTGATCTTACTCATCCATAATGGGGGTCAGTGATGTGTCGTTTAGTATAGGTAATTATTGTATCAAGTTTTACTATTTATATTTTGCTAACTTTACCTATTAACTAACACTAACGGTATTATACCCGATGAATTGTAGGTTTGTTGGTAAGTAGCGTGTCGATCACTAAGAGTGGACGTTAACACTTAACCTATCAACATATTAATTAATCTAAATTAACTAAATTGAATCCTAAACAGGGGGTTTTTAGCCTAAGAGATTGGCACAAGTTTGGGTTTAATAAAGCGATAAATAAAACTAATAACACACATAAGCAGATAAACAAACGATAAAGAAAGAAGAGGTCAAGCTCAAATGTATGGAAAATGTATTAACCAAGTTAATCAAATCAATGCCAGATTTTTCTACGTGTGCAATGATTGCACTACATTTGTTGGTATTTTTCTAATGAAAGCTAAGTGGTACTTCTCCCCAAACTCGAGGTTTATATGCTGGTTAATCCTGACACAATCAACCAAACCCACATAAAGTCTCACTATTGATTATAAATCATCCGGCTTACGATATTGCGACTAAGGCGAACAACCAGTGCTTTATTACAAACTTGTGGCTTAATAGTTATCTTTATACTAGTAGCCTATCATCCACTTAACCACTAAAGGTTATAGGACATTTAATGCGTAGTTGATGCGAGTATCGCAAGACCTTCGCAAAAGGTTTTACTTCTCAAGGGATCTTGAGAAGCTTGTAATCCTCCAGGCAGTGTACCTGGTCGTTGTAGTGTAGTATAGGTATGTTCGGGGGATTGATCGTTCTCTAGGGGAATAGTGTCATTAGGATTGAAGTGTAGGTCAACTAGGTCTAAATGTGAGGGATGATGTAACACCCCCAAAAGTTGTCAATAATAGCGGAAGACTTAAAAATGACAGCGGAAGACTTTTGGGGTATTACTTCAAGGATCTTTGTCACAATCATAGTAAACGACACAAAGTGACGTATTAAAGTTTAATTTATTTCAAAATACCAAATATCCAGGGTACATGACATTTCAAAGTTAAGAACATGTTTTATTCTGAAAGAAAATAAGTAGTTTATTATAGTCCATGCTATGTTTTTGCCCACTCCGTGCCTTCAAGATCCGTCTTGTTTAGTTACCTGAGATAAACATGCTAAAGTCAACATAAAGTTGAGTGATATTCATAGGTTTAAGTTTAAGAGTTTGAATCACAAGTTAAAGAATGTATTGCAATCACATGCAATCAATAAGTTTAAAATCAATATTCCTGTTATTGCCTTAAGCTCATGACACTCAATAATTAACAACCAATCATAAACACAAATTATGACGGTAAGTAATAGGCCCCCAAGATAGGTATTTGTCAATAACCTATTATAAGAACAATAAAGTGCGCCTGGTGTTTTCTCTAACAACCAAACGAGGATTGTTAATCACTAATAGTACTATCCACACTTATTTACGTTCACCCTGCAAGTGATTAAGGTTCATGTTGGGTCAAAGTACTGATGCAAGTCAAAGTACTGCTCCATGAAAGTACTGCACAGATATAAAGGTCAAAGTACTGCATTGACTAAAGTTAAAGATCAAAGGACTGCTGATGGAAGTTCGGTTGCAAGGATGCTTAGAATATTCTAGAAGATAAACTATAATAGGAATTAGTATTCTTGTACGTAAAGTATTGTAAAACAAAAGCATAATTCCATGAGGTTTGGATCCTGATACACTATTTTACTTCAAGCTCAGTTATGTTCTCAATTGTTGTAGAGATCATCAAAATCCTAGTCTTCCAATCCTGGTTGCCCTTGATCATAGTAGCCACACATGCAGTTTAGATGGGCAAACTCCTTAGGAATTTTAAGTTTGGCATCTCAACAGTAACTCCAGGCACCAGTTTATTAACTCCAGCATGCTTGAAGGTTTGAAACCTGTCACAGGCAGCATCCAATCCTTCTGCTTTCTCCAATAGTTGAAGTTTTCAAACTGTTGCTTCAATAGATTCCTGTGCATCTTCTTAGATATCATGCTCCCATAACCTTGTCATGTCCAGACCTGCTTGGCATCTTTAGATCATGAAACTTTGAGTTAGTGGCCCACAGACGGAGATAGCATACGTAGATGCTTCTTGATTCCTTTGAACAGTGGCAGATAGTTTAGCTAGGTGTGTATACCCTCATGCACTATACATGTTCATAATCTTGAACAAACAAGATCCATAATATGCATGTTCCATCATGGCAAGTACTGCCGTCATATTCATGCACCAGAGATCATCTCTCTTCTTCACAATTTGGAATCCTCATTGGAGGTGAGTAGATTGAACAGGAATAGGTTCAGTGCGGACATTGATTAGGGTTGTGAAAGTCGGTTTTGTAAGGGTTTGGGTTTCTTCTTAATCAAGTTCCACACCAAAGCTGCTGGATACACTTGTTGGATCGAATAACTCGTAACCAAACTAACTTAGACTTAGCTTGTATTATACCTTAGCGTTTAAGTTAATCTTGAAGCCACTTATGAAACTGTATATATTCTTGTATGTACGCGGAATCTTACTTTAACACATAAGGAAGAATAATAACCTTTATATACTGATAAATCTGCTTTAAACGTTACAGATTACTATCTCTAACTCTCTAATACTTACTAGAGAATGTGAATTCGTATAAATCGCTATATTTCTAATGGACCTCCTAGGGATCCTTTTATAGGGCCACAAGGATAGACCCTAAGTCGG
>LBNU01020576.1:1209-25547 GCA_014162995.1 Artemisia annua | reverse complement strand
GCATAAGCTGTGGTACAGCTTATTCACGAATCTATCCACTTATTCTGTTTCAAAAGCCAATAAGCTAACATCGTATCTGCTCTTCCACGTGAGGTTTTACTCATTTTGCAAACCAACGCTAAATTACACATTTCACCATTACCACATCTCGATACCACACTAAGCATACACAAACACGATCTTGCTTCATTCACATTTCCACATACATACGCTAATAACCTATCGATACAGCAAACTTAAAGCTTACTCCATATAAAGGCATAATCTTGGCATCAACTGAAACACAAAAAACAGCTAAAACCAAATATCAAAAACCGAGAACAACACCTTATTAAAACACCGGAATACCAGCCAATCAACTTACTTAAGCTGTTTTTGGATCCAGCATAACTGTGAAAAACTTTATATTAAGCTCTTATCGCCCTTATTGTGTTTAACATAGCTTACACTTAAATTGCATACTATGATGACATGAATCGCCTGTACAACCAACTTACACATAACACAAGATTAGGTCTCTCTAACTCCTTAAATTACTCAACTAAATTACGGGTTAATTACACATCATTTCACCAACTAACTTAAATATCAATTCAGAGCCCTAACTTATGACTAGCAATAACCTACTTATTATCAACAAAATAGACAAAATAAGCCAAAACCTACTAGAATAATCAACAAAATAAGCAATTTTACCAAATAAGCAGACAAAATAAGCGAAACTATTGCATAATATACAAAAACATAAATAATCAACAAAATAAGACAATTACCCTTCAATTAATCAACTAACTCCATTATTTTCAAATCTACTGGTCGTTTATGGCGGTTCACGCGGAAAGCGTTAAACGCACGGAATTGATGGGTGATTTATGTGACGCTGGTTTAACGGCGGTTAACGACGGGGATTTGATGGGATTTAATGTGCACGATTTGATGGTGGCTTAACGGCCGGTTAATAGAGATTTGAGAGATGAGAATGAAGCCGAGAGAGTTGATAGTTGGAGAGTGGGTGGAAAGAGATTGAGGAGGAGATTGGAAGATTGAGAATGACGAGCGATGAGCATTGATATGAGAGAATGAAGTGGTGGGCAAAGTGATGAAGTGATGGAAAGACCACGGCCCTTTTGATTGATTATTAAAAAAAAAAAAAAATAACTAACGGCTGGAGGAAAGAAAATGGACGGATCGAGATGGCTGATAAGACTTTGTAAATCATTAATCTACCACTGAACTTTGGCCTTATTATTGCAAATGCCGTATATGTATTGACAGAAATATACTTTTATCGTCATTAATGTTGCTAGCTGGTTAACCAATTATCATTATTTTGAAAGAAAATTGACCAATATTGATTCTTGTAAATAAGTCGCGATTGAATAGCATATAAGACTTATATATAAACAGAACATGCCGCACACGACAATTAAAAAAGGATAACTAGAAGGAGACAAGAGGAACAGATTCAGCAAGAAATCACGATATATGTACTTTTTTTTATTATTAACAAGATAAAAACAACTTTCACGAGGTCATGTGTTTATGTTTTAAACATGAAAATCAATGATTGTATTAGTATTCGTTATACGTATCCATCATATTATTAACTTTACTTAACACATTTCTTAAAGATTCATCAACCTCACATCATTTACTTTTTCCCAAGATTCTAATGAGACTTCACAACACAAAAACATATAAAAAGATACAACTACTTTCGATCTTAATATTGCCTTCAATATTTCTATATATCATTAGCCCATCCTACATCATCTCCGACAACCGTACCACCAAAATGCAACAACAACAATCACCTCCGTTCTTCTGGGGTGATACCCCAGAAGACGAGTACTACGCCTCCCAAGGCGTACGTAACTCAAAATCATATTTCCAAACCCCTAACGCCAAAATATTTACACAATCATGGCTCCCACTAGACCAACCCATTAAAGGAGTCGTATTCATGACACATGGATATCGATCAGACTGCAGCTGGTCGTTCCAAGAAATATGTATCGCGTACTCCAAATGGGGGTACGCGGTATATGCAGCTGATCTCATTGGTCATGGTAGGTCAGAGGGACTTCATGGGTACATAGCTGACATGGATAAGGCTGCTGCCACTTCATTATCGTATTATGTTAGTGTTCGTAAAAGTGAAGAATATAAGGACCTGCCTGCTTTCATGTTTGGGCAATCTATGGGTGGTATGGTCACTATGCTTATGTACTTGCAATCGGATCCCGGTACGTGGAACGGGTTGATCTTTGCTGCTCCACTATTTGTGTTACCAGAAGCTGCGACACCTTCTAAGGTAAACTTTAGTTTAAGTTTAAAAAAGTCTTCATATTCTAGATCTAAATTTAATGTATTTATTAGTTTGCACATGTTAGTACTCCGTACTTTCTAATTTAGGGGGCGGAAATAACTGAGAAAGTAATGGTAGAGTTTCCATAACTAAAAACTCCATTATTTTATGAATTAATGTCGAAGAAGACTACAATATTTTTTAAAGCTACGGTCCTTCAGTTAGTTTTATCGTGTTAATATGATATTTGCTCTAGTTTCATGATGTGTACGTATTATGCCATTATGTTGTTCACCGAGTTTGGATTATGTGCGTTTAATGTGGTACATATTGGTCCGATTGATGTTTCGGCAAAAAACAAGTCCAACAGACTCATGTTAACCCTGAATTATTTACAAGTTTTGTGGTTTTCCAATTGAAGCTACATTTGACAATGTATGGGCTACTTTTTGGACTCGCGGATAAGTGGGCAGTCATGCCAGATCCTCGGATGGGAGCGAGAGCAATAAGGGATGCCGAGAAGCAAAAGATAGTAGGGATGAACCCAAAACTATACTTGGGAAAGCCAAGGGTTGGGACAATGAGAGAGGTTGTAAGAGTGACAAATTACTTGCAACAAAACTTTGAGAAAGTTACGGTGCCATTTTTTACTGCACATGGGACAGCAGATGGGCTAGCGAGCCATAGTGGGTCTGAAATGTTGTATGAGAAGGCTGCCACTGCAAAGGAGGACAAGGAGTTGAAGTTATATGAAGGAATGTATCACTCTTTGATCAATGGGGAACCCGATGAGGATGCTAATCGTGTGTTGGGGGACATGAGAGCTTGGATTGACGACAAGGCTAAAAAGTTTGGTCCTAAAGTCCTTGATAACGTGATTTGATAACAACACAACATTACATAATATTGTGATTATGTAAAGGCAAAAATACTAATCATTTGGATTACTGATCAATGGTAAGAACATACAAACAGTTGATTACAGTATATTGTTGTTAGGAGTACTGTTAACTTTTATTTTCTAATTGTGTGCATTAATCTTAAAAAGTTACCGTGGATGAATTTATGATGATACTAAACACTACAAAATTTTAAACATTTGCTCACTAAATCAAGTGTGAGCAAAAGATACAAAACAGTCACTAAAAGCTATATATTCAACTCCCACTAAAAAGAAAAAGAGTAAGTAACAAAGGGATCACTAAAAGTCTTTCCTTACTAAAATTTTAGTGAGCAAAAGTTCAAAAGATTTAGTGCCTAAAATATTTTAGTCACTAAAGGGTCCATCACCTTTGTAAAAAATCACTAAAATGACAGAACTTATTAGTTAGATTTCAATAAGCAAAAGGCGCACTATCTCGCAGAAATGCACATAGAAACTGCAATATCAATGTACAAAATTACATTCTGCATTTATTAAAAATAAAAAATTATTGAACAAATACAAAATTACAAATTGCATTTCTTAAAATTAGTTCAAACACATCAATCTCTAAAACAATCTCAATCTCGATCTCAATTTCAATCTCAAATGTACAAAAATAAGCTGTTCCATTTCGCAATATATGTAATCTCAAATGTACAAAAATAAGCTATTCCATTTTGCAATAAATGTTCTTGTGAATGGTGCAGCCAATCTACTCAGACCTGGAAAATAGACCCATACAGTTAGAATACGAAGCTACATAAATTGTTTTGGACGTTAGTTTGAATACGAAGGAAAACAGGAAAAGAACTCCGTACAGTTTACCCAATCCTAGCTATTGTACGCTGCACTTAACTCAGACCTGTAAATAAAAAAGGAAATAAGATTTTAAACTAAAAGCAACACAATTTATTTTCCAGGTTCGAAAGCAACACCAATATTTTCCAGGTCTGAAAGTGTAGCCTCTCGCAATTTCCCGTATGATTAGTAAATATTAAAAATGAATAAATGAGTATTACGTTATTTAAAATGCCATTTTTATGAGTGACAAAATTTTTTTTTTATGCAAGACGTATTATGTGAATCACTATGACATTCGTGAATGATCATTTGCCTAGGAACGATGCTTACACAAACCTAGATAGTCTAAATATCGCGAATATATCTTTAAACGTATTATTTTTATAAATATACGTTACATTTATTAAACATACATTATTTATATAAATCCCGAGCCTACGAAAATTCCTGAGATTGCTCACTAATATTATTGGACCGAGACCCGACTCACGAAGTTTGCTACGTGGGCCCACAGGACCCATTGGGCCACGTTAAACCAAAACAGCACCTAGTGGACTCTTTATTTCATTTCTTTTTCTCTTTGGGCCTGTAAACCCACGAAGCCCAACAGCAGCCCAGCAGGCCAACAAGCCCAGCGAGGGGTGTTTGTTTTATTGTTTTCTTTCTTTTAATTTCCAGTCGCGACCAAGGCCACAAAACGCCTCGTTTTCTCACGAAATCGACACACAACATGTATATATTTTTACACATCTTGATTTACCATCTAGCAAGGATTCAAGAATGATAAAACTCGTTACATGTCTTGCACGTTTACTACCCTAAATCTGTCCCAAGTAAACCATGAAAACCATTTTGAGAAATATTATAAAAACGTGTCAAAACTTTCCTAAGCACCTCCTATACTCCCCAATACCTACCAAACCAAGTATACACTACTGTCAGCTGTCAGAAGTTTTCAGGACCAAGTCTTACACATTCTCTTTGTGTTTTTGTTCGATTGGTCGAGTATGTGGTGCCACCCATCGAGACCAAGACAACACACCATTCCTTTGGCAGATTTCATTTGTCATTTCATCCCAAAAACTAACTATAATACTTACCCATGCAACCTCAGTTGAAATCTCACACAAAAACGTACCTTATACCAAAAGTTGTTAAGGTTACTAGTTGATTTGGGACGAACGATTGGCCAAGAACTCGAAGGGTTAGAATCACGTCCAAGGAACCACAATTGCTCATCCTAGATCCTTGGTGAGTCGTGTACCAAACTACGTTCACATTTTATTCCAGCTCGATCCTTACGTAACAATTTTACCCCACCCCTAGAGGTGAGGTGAGAATGCTTGAACCATTTTACTATTTTTCTTTTCATTACTTTGATATTTGGAACGTTTACTTTGATCCATAAATTCGTAAATTTCAAACGTGACATATACATATTATTCGACCTATAGGATGTTGGATGTACTGAGAATCGAGTAATATAAAGTTTTTGAGTTAATAACAACGTTTACTAAATAAACTAGACACGTTTATAAGTCACCAAGTCGTTTTGAAAAATTCTTTAAACATTTAGAATATTTTTCTAAGTCCTAACTGTTTTTAGAAAGTAAGTTGAGCCATTTACTTGGCCTCGTTATTTCGAAATCTATAAACATAACCTATCCATTTTAAAGCGTGACCTCATTGTCAACGTTACTAGCAACCAGGAAACATAAATAATTTGAACTAACAAGCTCGTTTAAGCTCTTTTCTAAAGCCATTCCGTTTGTACAAAAACTGTTTTCCAAAACTCTTATAAAATAACATATGGGCCTTATAAGCCCAATAAGCTGTTTTTAAGCAAACTGAATAAGCTGGTCCCATAAGCTCTTTTGAATTATTAATAGGACCTTTGAATAAGCCCAACCCCAGGCCCAAACCCCTCGTAAGCCCATTGGATCGTAAAACCTTAACGGGCCTTATATTTAATTCGTTAGGCCCAATAAGAGAAATTAAGAACTTTTAAAATAATAAGCTGATATAATAAGCTTATTAGAGTATTCTGAGCTTATTTAGAAAATAAAAATGATAAAATTTTAATTTGGTGAAATTTGGACTAAATTTGCAAATTTTTATAAATAAGGGACTAAAAGTGAAAACTTTGGAAACTTAATGTCAAAACTGTAAATCTGATTTTCTGAGGTTAGAAACAGTAAATATTGAAACTTGGAGTTATTAAATGTAAATATTGATACTTTTTGGATTTAATTTGTAAAAATCGTTAACTTTGGACTAACGGTGTAAAGTTTGACCGTTAGGATTAAAAATGTAACTTTAGTGAAACTTAAAGGATTCTTCCGTAATATTATTTTATAAAAATAATATTAATGTTTTATATATAAGTGTAAGTATAATTGGTATAAAAACTTGATACGTTTAACGTATATATACGTTATATAATTCGCGACTATAATTAACGATAACGACGTTACGTTATTCTTTACCTTTTGAACTTTTATCGTGACATATCGTTTTCACGCTTTGACTTATTCATGATGAATTACCATCACACATCGATCATTGTACTTACAAGTTATATATACATATAACTTTATTTTTGAACTTTAAGCATTTAAACAAACACGAGTTTTGTTCGTAACTAAGTGACAATTATTCGCGATAAAAACTGGACTTAGACTATCGAACTGAAACTTGGCATATCTTTTAGGTTGTGTGTGAAGCCGTTTCCTAGCATCGTTGAGTTTAACGATACAGCTACATCTGCTATACTACTAAGGTGAGTTCATAGCCCACTTTTTAACTGTTTTATGTGGGGAGATACATGCTTAAAACCAAACACAAGCTCTTTTATTTTGGTATTGATATACCGGCTGACCGTTGTTATTGCTTAAGTAGCTATTGTCAAAAGACCCTCGATCATGAACCTTAATCACTTGCTGAGTGAACGTAAATAATGGTGGATAGATCTATTAGGGACTGACAATCCCCGTTTGGTCGTTGGAGAAAACTACCAAACGCACATTATTTTGATGACATAGGTAACTGACAAAAACCTATCTTGGGGGCATATTATTATCTTGCGTCATATTATTAAATATGATTGGCTGTCAAATCGTTGCGTGTCATGAGCTTAATGCAATAACAGATATGAATTGTTTTCAACTTGTTTGATTGCATACATTTGCAATAAATGACTATATCTTGTGTTCAACTGCTTAATTTTCAAACCTATGAATATCACTCAACTTTATGTTGACTTTTAGCATGTCTATCTCAGGAATTAACATGAAGGATCTTGAAGGCACGGAGTGGGCATGTAACTCGGCACGGGCTTAAATGAATGTTTTGATACCTTTCAAATGAACTTGTTGTTTAAAACTATGAAACCTCTTTGTATCTTGAATACTTGGTATTTTGAATAAATTTAACTTTAAAAATTCACTTTTGTGTCGTTTTCTGTGATTGTGATAAAAGATCCTCGAAGTAACACCCAAAAGTCTTCCGCTGTATATTTAAAGTCTTCCGCTGTCATGGTTAAATTTTGGGGGTGTTACAAAAAGCTTCTATGTAATATACAAGCATGTGTGGCCATATATTTATGAAAAAGGCATGCCATGTTATAAGTGCAGAAACACTAGCAGTGCAAGGATCACTACATCAAGTACAATGGAACGTGTATTCAGCAGCATGAGTAGCAAAGAGGATCAAGTCAACCCAAACTAAACTGACCCATTTAAACTCAACCCAACCTAAACTGACCCGTACTACAAAAGTGACCCACCAACCCATTTTAAACCAAACCCTACCTAAACTGACCCATTCAAACTAAACCCAACCTAAACTGACCCGTACTACGAAAGTGACCCAAAGACCTATTTTAAACAAACCCAACCTAAGCTGACCCATTCAACCTAAACATATTACACTAACTATTAAAATTTTACACCTACTACCATCCATCCAAGCAAGTCGCAAAACACTATCTTTTAACTACTTTTTGGTTTTCTTTTTAGGTTTGTCCGATATGTGTACTTGACGACAATGAGATGGCGGTTTGGTAATGGAAGTCATGCCACTTTTCAGCCCAACTCGCTCTTTTACCAATTTTTGCACCTGTTTACCAATCAAGTTTCAGCATGGCCATATTTGTATAGTATTAAAGTGTGACAACTAATCAAGTTTCAAGGACTCACCTTCCTAATAGACCAAAACTCATTCTCTGACAACAAACCACCCATAACAGATTGCACATAAAGTTTCTTTAACTCACTACAAAAAGATTATCTGTCTTAGCCATACACGTGGAAGTAATTGCAATCAATATAGACAAATTGCGTATGTAAAGTAACTTGCCCGTCCTCCTTCAAAAACTTCCTTCGTTGTTGTATTTGTGCTGAGCTAATCGAATACTTATCTTCGTAGGTTTCAAGGTATTGATGGAAAGTTTAGAATAAAACGAATAAGGCATCAAATTGATACTCGCACCGAGATCGGCTAAAGCATCGCATGTGATGTTGTTTCCTAACGTGCATGGAATCAGAAAACTTCCGGGATCTCCGAGTTTTGGTGGAGTTTTTTTTTGAACAATGGCCGAACATTCTTCATTGAGAAAGGTAGCGGATATTTGTTCTAACTTGTTCTTGTTATTAAGAAGTTCTTTCAAAAATTTCCCGTAATTGGGCATTCCAGCTAGAACATCAACGAGGGGTACGTTAATTCTAACTTCTTTGATCATCTCAACAAACTTCTTATAACGCTCTTCCATTCTTTCTTTTTTAAGGCTTTGTGGATATGGAATTTTTGGTGTGTATGGTTTAACGGGTTGAATGGTTTTTTCTTTGATGGTTGTTTTTGGAGTGTCTTCCTTTTCTGCTTCATCTTCATCTTCGCTATCATCATGGATGATTGTGGTTTGGTTTGGGTTTTGGGGTGGATCATAAGAAAGACCAGTTCTCGTGAATACAACATTGATATGCTCATTTCTAGTTGGTGGTGGACGATAAGCTTTATTGTTTGATCCAGATGATGTTGGTTTAGGATTGGATTGGGTATTACTTGGTAATGCACCAGGTGGTCGGGAAGAAAATTGGTTAGAGAGTCTACCGAATTTGTGTTCAAGATCCTGAATAGAAGCTTGATGATTTTTCTGACCTTGCTTAACTTTGGTTTTGAGATTGAAAAATTGAGTTTTGACAAACTCATTTGTTGATTTTTGAGCGGTCACGAATTCTCGCATCATTTTTTCGAAATCGGTTTCCTCCGGTTTTTTGTCAGAGTTTGGTGGAGTTGGGTTGTCTGATCGAGGTTGAGAATCATGGTTGTTATCCCTTTGTTGGCGGTCTTGCCAATTTCTAGAATTTCTTCCGTAATAATTACCACGATAACCGCCTCTACGGTATCCTTCTTGGACATAATTGGCTTCCCCTTCTTTGGGTCCATTCATTGGTTGATCGTCACACTCGGATGACGTGTGATTTCCTCCACAGTTGTTACAACCTTCTCGCATTTCTTTCATTTCTCCTTTGATATCTTTGTATTGCGAGTCGATTTTGGAAGTCAAGGCTTCCATTTTCTCCATGAGTTTAGAGGAATCAGAACTTTCGGCGAAAGCAATGTTTTTCGTAAGGGTTTGGTTTTGGAATCTTTTGACCAATCGAGTTTAAGGAGCACTCGGTCTTCGAGTAGTTGATGTGCCTCGTTAGGGGTCTTATAAAGAAAAATTCCTCCGGCATCAAGAATTCCTTGAGATGCTTCATCAAGTCCATGGTATAAGATTTGGATAATGGTTCCTCGTCCTAAACCATGTCCATGACAACTACGAAGCATATTTTTCATATGAAGCGAAGCTTCGATAAGAGATTCATTGGGGTTTTGTGTAAAAGCACGAATTTCTCCCATGAGTCGATCAAACATGGCAGGTGGAAAGAATCGGCTCACAAAAGCTTGCCTCATCTCCTCCCAATTATTGATAATTCCTGGGGTTAATTCGTTATACCACAATTGGCATCTCCGGTGAGTGATGATGGGAAAAGTTTGAGTTTAATGGCATTGACATCAGTGTTTCCATATCGGAACATGCCGTAAATTTCCATGAATTCGGCAATGTGTTTATGCCGATCGGCCCACGAACGGCCATCGAATTGGCAGTCCTTGATCATAGAGAGATGGTGTCCCTTTACGGTGAAGTTGTCACCAAGGTCTACCGCAACAATAGCAGCTCCAGGAGTGGGTGCTACGGCTCGGTTTGCAGCCCACATGGGTTGATCGTGAGCCATAGGAAATGGTTGATCGGTGAATGGGTTATAAACAACTAAAGCTTCAAAAAGATTATCAAATGGTGGATTTGGTACTCTTGGTACACGGTTGGTTGGTGGAACAAAAGATGTTCTTGTTCTTGGTCTACGAATCAAACTTTCGGGATTAGAAAAAGGTGAAATTGGTTCTATTCCAGTTGAACGAGTGTTCATACAATTACCAAGTGAATCTAGGCAACTTTTAAACACACGAGAGAAAAACGAAATCAGTTTTTTAAGGTCAGAAAGTTCAACCGAATCGGTTGCGAATGCAGGCCGATCGGTTGGATGAAGTATTTTATCTGTCCGATCGGTTGGATGGTGATCCGATCGGTTGGGCAGCTCGGTTATATATATATATATATATATATATATATATATATATATATATATATATATATATATATATATATATATATATATATATATATATATATATATAGAAAACGAACAAGGAAAGAAATGGACTTTAAAACTTATAGAAACACAATAAAATCCCCAGCAGCGGCGCCAAAAACTTAATGTGCTACGGTGTGTACAAGTTTTAAATTTATAAACACGATTACCGGATCTAGAAATAGCACAAACGAGCAAGTGAACTCGTCCGTTATAGCAAGATTATGATGGTAAGTCGGGATCGTTCGCAGGGATTTGTGAGTGATTCTAAATGTAAGTCTAAAAAGTAAATCTCAAACGTAAGCAATAATGATTAATAAGATAATTCAAATGATAAAAAACTACACTTGCTTAGGCTAGTTTACTACTATTGATAAGCATGATTGTGATAACTTTCATTAACATGTTGGTTTGGATAGTTAGATGGTGTTCTAATCTATTGTTCTTACAAGTTAAACCTTCGTCAAGATTTTAGTTCATAAAGCATTAAGTTTAGCCAATCAATTTAAGATCAATTCAAGGTTCATAAGGTTGGGTTAACAATCTTAAACACAAAAATAATCTTTTGGTTTATTGAATGCTCTTAAGAAATGGTTAATACAAAAGGTAACCAATTATAGACAAAAGGTTACAATTGATTGTAAACTACTACACTTTTGACCAAATAGTTAGTTTTCAATCAATCCGATTTGATAGACAAAAATTATTCTCATTACAATTACACTCTAGTTCCTATGTTTAATCAAGAATAATTTAGTGGAAAACAATCATTCATAGACAAATGATTATAACTAGTTAAAGACCAATTAATCTTTCGACCTACCAAATTACTCTCAACTAGTTAAACTTGATTTGAACAAATGTCACTATGAAACTTAAGTACAATTGGGTTTTAGAATTGACTTGAAATTGAATTAAAACATGTTATCACAATCATAAACTAATCACTAAGTAGTAAAGTTCATCTAAGCAAATGCACGAAGTTACTAGCCACTCATAGCAAACATGAACATAAACTCAGAATATTTAGCATTAGAAACCATAATTAAAGTCTTACAATGTTTGGAATATGATTACAAATGAGTAGGTAATGATTCCCTAAGTGTTAGTGTTGACTTCTTGAGAGTTTGACTTCCAAATGTTGACTTTTTGGGCCTCCAAAGTTTCCTGGACTTCTATGGACGAATTTGAGAGCTTGAGACTAGTAGAGAACTATTTGATGATTAATTAGTAGTTGTATGTTGAATTGTGTGTTTACAAATGATTGTAAGAGCTCTATTTATACTACTCCTCAAGCCTAGGATCATAAATGCTGCAACTTGGCCTCCAAGGTGATTAGAAGGACCTAGAATGCTAAAAAGAAGAGCCTAGAATCGAGCCAAAACGAAGTCTAAAAACAGGTACGAGAGCTCCATCCGATCGGTTGTAAATCCAACCGATCGGTTGGGCTTATGGCATATTCCATCCGAATCGGTTGCGGGAGGCAACCAATCGGATGGATGGGTTCTGTGAACACATCTTTGATCTTTTGATCTCCGGCTTATATCTTTCTCGTAGCTCTTTATACTTCGACCAAACTTGATTATTTCTTGTCTAGGAACTTTGGAATGATGAAAACTTAGATTCCTTTTCACGAATTGCTTGAACGGAATAGATCTTGGCTTTAAGAATCGTGATTTCTTCTTTTCTTTAACAATCCTTCACTTTTTCTTCCTTTTACCTATACTTGGTTACATGTACTTTGCAAACATACTTCGATACGATTAAGTGACAAAAGCATATAAAAAGAACCAAATATCATATATAAAAGCACAAATAACGCTACTAAAAACATGCACAATTTGAGCGTTATCAACCCCCTTCTAGTTTTCCACACAACCCACACTCATTCTTTCTCTTCTTCAAATAACACAAACACATCCACCACGTACAAATGAAAACCCTAACCCATCGTCGTCCACAAAGAACACAACCACATCGCCGACCACCATAAGCAATCGCCAGCCACCGCAAAATGAAAACCCTAACCACATATCCATCACCATGACTACCCGTCGCCCATCACCACCGCAACAGAAACCACCCAACCACGGCGGCAACATGGTGGTGCTATAGTGGATGTGCCGCTATGGTCATAGAATTTCTTGTAGTGAAGGTTTTGTTTTATGGGTTTGTTGGGATTTAATGAAGCTTGTATAAATTTTTTGAAATTGATGTTGTGTTAATTATTAATTTTGAAGATGGTATGGATATGTTTTTGTTTTGGTATGATTTATGGTTGAATCAAAAAGAGAGTTTATGGCAAAAGCAGAAAAAAATGGAGGATAAAGAGAGTTTATGGCAACCACAAGCTTCCAGATCCATGATGTTTAGATATAGTACATTGTTGCTTCATTTCTTGTACATTGAGGGGTTTTATAAATACTCCCTCCATCCCATATTAAGTGTCCACAATGGAATCTTGGGATGTCCCAAATTAAGTGTCCATATTGTACCTTCCAACCAATAAGATGAGACTTTAGTTGGTAAAAATAATATTTGATTGGTGGAGAGTGTAGTTAGTGGAATTTCCTAAAACTTTGTGCATGATGTAAACGGACACTTAATATGGGACGGAGGGAATATGTGTTTTATGAGTTTCTAAATATGGCTTTTTTGTCCGAAGTTAGTGGATGTTTATGGGATTTTTGTTTCATTTGATTTGTGGTTTAAATCATATAGTTTGATTTGAATGATTTTGTTGCTTAAGATTTAAGTTATGCTAAAATGAGTTTTGTAGTTTTATGAACTTTTTTAGTTTCAAGATGTAGTTTGAAAATCTGGTATAAATAAGAGTGGGATTTTTGTTTTTCAAGATCTAATTTTTATTATGGAGATATGGAGATAAATATGGTACTGTGCAAAATAATGCAAAATCAAAGTTGAATAAAATAAACGGGGTGTTTGATAAACTTTTTTATAATAATAATAATAATAATAATAATAATAATAATAACAACAATAATAATAATATAATATGATGGCAGTTTGGTCATTTGATCCTTTTAAACAGTCAAACTAAAAGAAAAATTGGTCAAGGGAGCAAGCCTGTTATGGGTCGCAACCACAAGGACCAAACCTGTTAAAAAAGTAAAAGAACTAAATTCGTTAAACCCGACAGACCACAGGGACCTTTATGAAATTAAGTCTTTTTATACTTCCTCCGTCTCAAAAATATTGTGCATATTTCCGTTTTGTGATGTCTCAAAATAATTGTCCAATTTCTCTTTCAAGTAAAAACTAGATAATATAGTAAGGGAATATTCTCTTTAAGTGGTTGAAAATTAAAATGACCACACTTTTATTAAACTATTTAATTCTTGTCTTCTGACAATTATTTTAAGACGGAGGGAGTAATCTTTTATATAATAAAACAAAACCCCAAGTGGGGACTTTTCCATTTCAAAAAAACTAAACCATACCTTATTTAGTAATAATATTATTTAGAAAAAAATATTGTTTTCTTATTAGATAGTATTTTATATTTATCCATAACACAAGTAGAAGATAAATACAAAAAATATAGATAAGATGCAATTAACAATAGGATTAAAATTTTTAAATAATTATCTTTAATAATAAAAAACTATAATTAAACATCATAAATCAAACAAAATAAAGATTAAATTATTTGTTTTTTAATAAATAAAAATATATGATTCAAAAAATTTAAAAAAAAACCCGCGCGTGCGCGGGTATTATAACTAGTTAACAAGAAAACAACAACTTCACGAGGTCATGTGTTTATATTTTAAGTTTTAACATGAAAACCAATGTATTAGTATTTGTTATACGTATCCATCACATTATTAACTTTGCTTAAACATTACTTAAAGATTCGTCGACTTCACATCATTTACTTTGTCCCAAGATTCTAATGAGACTTCATAACATAAAAACATATAAAAAGATACAACTACTTTCGATCTTAATATTGCCTTAAATATTTCTATATATCATTAACCCATCCTATATCATCTCCGACCACCGTATCACCACCATGCAACAACAACCACCTCCGTTCTTCTGGGGTGATACCCCAGAAGACGAGTACTACGCCTCCCAAGGCGTACGTAACTCAAAATCATATTTCCAAACCCCTAACGCCAAAATATTTACACAATCATGGCTCCCACTAGACCAACCCATTAAAGGAGTCGTATTCATGACAAATGGATATCGATCAGACTGCAGCTGGTCGTTCCAAGAAATATGTATCGCGTACTCCAAATGGGGGTACGCGGTCTATGCAGCTGATCTCATTGGTCATGGTAGGTCAGAGGGACTTCATGGGTACATAGGTGACATGGATAAGGCTGCTGCCACTTCTTTATCGTATTATGTTAGTGTTCGTAAAAGTGAAGAATATAAGGATCTGCCTGCTTTCATGTTCGGGCAATCTATGGGTGGTATGGTCACTATGCTGATGTACTTGCAATCCGATCCCGGTACGTGGACCGGGTTGATCTTTGCTGCTCCACTATTTGTGTTACCGGAAGCCGCGACTCCTTCTAAGGTAAACTTTAGTTTAAGCTTAAACATAGTTCCTAATAGTTGACAAATTCACACCTACTACGTATTCTAGATCTACATTAAATGTTTTTAATAAGTTGCACATGATATAATGTTGGGGTGGAAATAACTGAGAAACTAATGGTAGAGTTTTCATAATTAAAAACTCCATTATTTTATGAATTAATATCGAAGAAGACTATTTTTTTAAAGAGACGGTCGTTAGGGCATCTACTATATTAAGGAGGTGTTTATTTATATTAGGAATCAGTGAATCACTATGGGTATGGTAATAGACTAATCGGAATGGGTTTTGAAACCCACCACATTTGGTGGGTTTGGAAAATACTTAGGGCCCGTTTGGTTGGGGTGTATGGGTATAAATCTTTGACTTTGAAAGTTATTAATGTTGTTTAGTTGGTTACGAGGCCCACCACAATGGATTGAGGATACCCAAATGTGAAGGTTTCCTCATATCTTATGTGTGTGGGTGGTTTTATCATACCCTCCATTATTATTCCACCTTATACCAACACCCATACCCATTGTGATTCATAGCAACAAACCAAACGCACCCTTAGTTTTATGGGTTTGATTCCCATTTCTAATCATTAAACCCACTAACCAAATTAAACAACTAAACTAGGAATGAAATTCATACCCTTATAGCTATACCTTTATACCAAACACCCCCTAAACTTTTTTTTTATAAAGGTTTATAATTTAATCATGTCATTAACTCATAATTTTTTTGTTGATAAACATATTTCCACTACACATAAACTTCTTAAATTTTATAAACATCACATAAAGCTCAAATGCGTTAACTTGTGAAGAAGTTCAAAATACTAGACCTCTTTATGACATAAGCATGATATACATTTCCACTATGGTAGACAAAATCTTCTTCATTTTATAAACCTTTTACTAAACTCAGTGGTTGCTCTTAGTTTTATCGTGTTAATATGATATTTGCTCTAGTTTCATGCTGTATATTATGCCATTATGTCGTTCACCGAGTTTGGATCCTTGTGTTTGCATAGACTTTTTTATATACGCTTAATGTATTGGCCGAAAATGATCTACATATAGGTCCGATTGATGTTTTAGGACTAAAGAAGTCCAATAGACTCGTGTTAACCCTGAATTATTTACATGTTTTTTGTGTTTTTTTTAAATGAAGCTACATTTGACAATGTACGGGCTACTCTTTGGACTCGCGGATAAGTGGGCAGTGATGCCAGATCCTCGGGTGGGAGCAAGAGCAATAAGGGATGTCGAGAAGCAAAAGATACTAGAGATGAACCCAAAACTATACTTGGGAAAGCCAAGGGTTGGGACAATGAGAGAGGTTGTAAGAGTGACAAATTACTTGCAACAAAACTTTGAGAAAGTTAGGGTGCCATTTTTTACTGCACATGGGACAGCAGATGGGCTAGCGAGCCATAGTGGGTCTGAAATGTTGTATGAGAAGGCTGCCACTGCAAAGGAGGACAAGGAGTTGAAGTTATATGAAGGAATGTATCACTCCTTGATCAATGGGGAACCCGATGAGGATGCTAATCGTGTGTTGGGGGACATGAGAGCTTGGATTGACGACAAGGCTAAAAAGTTTGGTCCTAAAGTCCTTGATAACACGATTTGATAACAACACAACATTACATAATATTGTGATTATGTAAAGGCAAAAATACTAATCATTTGGATTACTCATCAATGGTAAGAACATACAAACAGTTGATTACAGTATATTGTTGTTAGGAGTAATGTTAACTTTTATTTTCTAATTTTGTGCATTAATCTTAAAAAGTTACCGTGGATGAATTTATGATGATACTAAATACTTTGTCAACAATAATATTATCGTTAGTTTATGATGATAATCTCAAATTCTTGACTTTGGTTTGTAAAGTTGGTATACATTGTTGACTTTGTAGTCGATTTGTAGAATTATTTGTTACTCCGCATATAACTATAGTTATGGGTGTGGTTGTTCTTTTTGCGGGTCATTTTCCTCTATGTCGGGGTTTTTTTGTTTTTTTTGTTTTTTTTTGTTCTTTTTTTTTCGTTTGTGCTTCATTGAATTGTGGTTCTTGTTGATGGAATTGTGGTGGTGGTTGTGTACTTGTGTTTGTTGGCATTGAAAGAATTGTTGTGGTGTGTTTTTTTCTTTGATATTGGATATTTTTGAAATTGTGTGTTGATTTGTTGGTGTTGTTGATACGAAAGTTGTTAATGATACAATTGTTCCGGTGTGTATTAGGCATATTATATTAGATACCATACGGAGGAAAAATGGTTGTTGCGAGGAAGNAAAAAAAAAAAAAAAAAAAAGCAAACTATTTGGGTGTTGAAACAATTTTTTTTGTTATAGTTTGTGTGTAAATGAAAGTGATATTGGAAGTAATGTGTTTAAAATAAAAATGACAGGGATATATATAAGGGTGCGACTCAAAAAAAGACGTTTTTGAAAAAGGAGTTATCATTCATTTATTCATCAGAGTTTTTACAGTAAAAAATCTACTTTTACCAAAAGAAAGGTCCTTAAGATACGTTTTTAAAGCAAAAGATGAATGATAACTAGTCTGGACGTCCTCATGTCCAGTGCCACTCCATGCCAGGGTTCCTAAAGTGCTCATATACCTAGGATAACTTGCTTAAAGAGTCAACACGAAGGTTGAGTGAGAGTCATAGGTTTAAGTAGATAGAGAGTGAATACAAGTTCCACAGGGTTCGACTGAAACCCTATGTGTGGAAAAGTTAGAGATAGCAGGTATATTGTACTAAGCTCATGAACCACACGTTAACAGTCCAGATCATGGGGTCTGCAGACCAAACCATGATGGGACGAGAAGGATAACTTGTCAAAGTTAATCCTTCAGAGAGGGCTCAAATATATTACTTATTGGTACCCAAGACACAGGCAAACCAACGGGAGTTGTCAAACTCTAATAGATCTATCAACTATATTCGCGTTAACTCGCAAGTGATTAGATTCATCAATTTGGTTATGTAGTGGTTGCAGATAGTTTACTCGTGCAACAACCAAAGAAAAGACTTGTATTCGGTTTAAAGCATGTATCCCCCTCACAGGGTTTGTAAAGCATTTAGAGTTAAAAGTTAAAAAGGTGTGAGGCTACGAAACTCATATGGGTCTAAGGTAAGTAGGGTAGGGGTTTAGACAGCTCACTCACGTATCCTAGGGGTAGTGTAGGTGTATGTATGTCAAGCCTTAGTTTAGGTTTTTAAGTTTTCCAAGTAATCACTCTTAGGGTTTCTAGATATAACATAACACCGTTCATGCCATCATAATCCAGAAATACATACTCCTCACATGAAGCTCCCTAGTATTATAATATGTTACTTAACATAATATTGTTCGGGCCGTCATAATTCAGAAGTACATATTCCTCACATGAAGCTCCCTTGTATTGTGTCATGTTGTTTTTAGATATTAGATATAACATAACACCGTTCGGGCCATCATAATCCAGAGGTCATGTAGTAAACGTTTGAGGACCCAGGGCAATTTAATTAAATCATAAACCCAGTAAACTCGTCAAAACGAATACCCAAATGAAACCCCTCACATGAAGCTCCCTAGTATTGTGTTATGTTGTTAACTAAAAATATGTTTTTGATAATTATATGAAAATAGTCCGTTTATACCCTTTAAGTTTGCATAATTACACTTTCTACCCTATACTTTTAAATATATACACACTAAGCATTTAACTTTCTATCTTTTATACAATTAGTCCCTATTCTTATATTTTTTAGAGAAATGACAGAAACGGTCCTTAAACTATAATAATTTTCAATAATTACCCTTTATACCCTTAACTTAATAATATTTGCAAAACTAGTCCTTATAAGTTTATAACTTATTTTACTTTCTATCCTAAGGTTTTAGAACTTTGCAAAAAGGGTCCTTATACTTATAACTTATAAGAAATGTTAAAAATAGTCCATGGACTTCATATTTTCAGAAAGTTACCATATATACCCTTATGTATGAAAACATTTGCAAAACTAGTCCTAAAATCATGTAAATTATATTTTTATGAAACAAAAGAGTTTCCTAGCTTATGTTTAGCTAATATTTGCTTAACTAAATCATCTAATTCAGATTATAGCACATGATAAGGCAATTTAGCACAAAAACACATATTTACCTAAAACTGGGGTTTCAAAATGAAAACTTCTAAATGAAAATGATCAAGGCTCTAGCTTAGGTTCTAAGGCATCCTATATCTATCCTAGGTCAGTACTAAGACTATTAGAATAAAAGTTTAAGTATTACTTGGTCATGGGAAGCTTAACGTGGGAAAACTAGGGTTTTCGACCAGGTTTTCACTTCGACAAGGTTCTAGGGCTATTGTACTCGACTCTCAAGGGTTCTAGGGACTTAGTACTACAGAATATATGTGATAGAGAAGAGAGGAGAGGTGTGAAGTGAAATGGTATGGGGAGGGTGGCTATTTATAGTGTGTCGAGTGGTATATGTGTCAAAATGGGCTGCTAGGTGTCGAGGAAGGGGGGCTGAGTAAGGGCAGCTAGGGGATGATGAGGAGAGGCTATAGGGTGACAAGGAGGAGCTACAACTAGCTAGGGGGCTGTAGGGGGTGTTTGTGGTGGTGGTGTTGCCGCGAGTTGAAGGATGTGACAAGGAGGTGATGCACCTCCTTGTGTGCTAGCTAGGGAGGTGCTAGGGTGCCTAATAGGTGTAAATAAGGTGCTAGGGTGCTTGGTTGTGGTATTTGAGGTGCTATAGTAGCTTAGTTTAGGTTTTAGGTTTAGTTTATACCTAGTTTTGTCTAGTGAGAGATTAGGGTTTAACTTAGGGTTTAGTGCCTAGATTAGGGTCATATGAGTGTTTAGTGACTAAGATTAAATCTTGGGATGCTTATACTAAATGGTGGTAGGTTATGGTAAAGATTTGGGAAGGTTTGACCTAGTTTTGGGACTTATAAACCCTAGTTAGGGTTTTGTGCTTAAGGGACTTGTACCTAGGTTCTAGGGAGTTATAATATGGTCTAGGGAGTCTAAAATATCCTAAAGTTGCTATTGTAACTTATACCTAATCCTTGAACATTTTCAAACTAGTTTAGATAAGCAATTAGGGTTTTAAAGATAATCGTAAACACATAGGTGCAATTAGGGTTTTCTGATGAGTATAGTGTACTAGAGTGATAGTTTACTTAGTGAAAATGTGTTTATAACCTAGACTTGACATACTGGGGTGTTTACATGAAGTAAACATAGTGGTGTTGGGCATAGGTGGATACGTGAGCTTGTCTAAAGGTCATATAGGTCATAGAGATATAGTAAAGCAAAAATTTTACTCGGGAAATAGATATAGGCATATCTAACCTAGATAATGCTTAGTGAGGGCCTAAGTTAAGTTAGTAAGGCTTTGCTTATCTATGGGAAGCTAGTAGAGAAGTTAGTGGGTTGCTACAATATAGTGCAAAAATAAGGGTTAATTTAAAATAATAATAATTAAAGATTTTGAATTTTTAAAAAGCTAACCGTTGCCTTTAACGGTTTTTTTTCCTCCCTCGAAATCACAGGTGCCGCTTAAATGGCTTGGGAATTGGCGCAAGGTGGTCGGGGTGTTGTGGCTCGTAGGCGGCGACGCCATTTTGGTGGCCACGATGAATTAGCGGGGGTGGGCGCCACGATACCCTTCCCTCTGAGTACCTTATTTTATTTTTTTACTTCTAGGCGCAAACAATTATAAAATGATCATGCTAATTTTATTGAAATGTAAATAACTTTATGTGAATTAACCGGTTAAGATATCTAAAACCATTGTTACTAGGGATGACACCTGTGGGCAATTGGTACGGGTACATCTAACCCGTTACCCGCCCTCGTGGTTTTTTTCTCACCCGCCAACCGTCCGTCACCCGTCAATGGGTACAATTTTCTACCCATGCCCATGCCTATGGGTATTTGTTGCCCATGGGTTAGCAAAATGCAACAAAAGCACAAAGTTGTGATATAGAACCTAATTATGAAACTATGTAATAAGACCATTATATCAATTTACAAAATATGAAAATACCAAGTTCACAAAATACTTTAACATATGTCTCAAACTAGCAAATTAAATATCATTACATCAAATCATAGTCATATTACTTCATTTCAAGATATAAAATAAAATAGTTTAAAATTTCATTAACAAAACATTAAATTTCAGTCAATTGACCCTCTTAACATCGTACTTCTTCAACAACATCAAACAACTTTGACAATGTATTCTGTGTTTTCTAAAAATGCTGGTATTAAAACAACGTTTACAATTTAAACAAGGAGATGATTATCATAGGAAGCAATGAGCCGTAGGGGGAGCTACAAGATTGTATATAACTGCACAGGGTTGATGCAAATCTCTCTTTCGTTGGGAGTGTAACAAGATATAAACATGTATTGTAAAGGACGGGCACCCACCTTTTGCTTTGACAAAAGGGGGAGAAGGGAACTACGCCAAAAACCCTATGGTGCACACCCCGATGGCGATGTTTGGGCAACAGCCAACATTCAAATGTTTGTGTGGCTGAAGGGTAGGAAAATTGACACATTTAAGAATTAGTCACACATGAGCATTTCGAAGTGTGACCATAAGAACTCATTGCCACACAATCGCACCTTATGGACTATACGTAACTGGTGATTTTTTCTCAGATCATTAGTCACATATGATTTTGGAACGTGCGTCTGACAAAAACAAGTAACCTTGATGGCCCATATATGGGTCACACTAAACTTGATAGTCCATCGTGCTTCTTAATAGTATGACCAAATTGCCTATATGTCACTACAAAACAGGTCTGTCACACATTATTTAAGTTAGCTAGATGTAGCCAAAACTGCCAGAATACATTAGGTCACACTAAACAGTTTGTCCCCCCCCAGCACATTGTGATTAAGTGTAGCCAAAGCGATGATTGTGTGTGACTAAATGTTAACAAAGCCACACAAAAACCTTAAGTGCATGTGGCAATTGGAGGATCTAATAGTCACACAGACATACACATTCATTAACTTAAACGATCATATGGTCCAACCTTATTAACATTTTGGGGACTTTTATGCCCTAGTTATATGAGACTAAATACATCCCACATACCACGTTCGGTGATAAATGGTACCAAAGGCCGCCCACACAAAAAAAACATAATTCATGTGCAATGTTGTTGATAATAGTCCACACAAAATTCACATTCCTTCACTTCTACATAGCATTCATGGTGAACCTTATTAACACTTTTGGTACTTGGATGGTTAGGCTTATGTGACTAAATAGGACTCCCGAAAAACCATGCTTTGTGCTGACCAATTGTTATTAAAGGCCACACAAAAACCAAATTCATGTTGGCAATTGGAGGATCAATGAGTCACACGAATACACAGTCATTAACTTTAAACGATATGGTCACACTGATTAACACTTTTGGTGACTTTATGGCTGAGGATATTTGAGACTAAATACACAAGTACCACGGTTTGCTGTTGACTAATCGCTTACCAAAGGCCCACACAAAAAACAATTCATGTTGGCAAGGGTGGCTTAGTCAATAGGTCCAACAACAATAATTTCCATTCGTTCACTTGTTAACATAGCATATGGCTGAACTTATATACACTTTTGTCACTTTGATGGTTATGTTGTATGGTGACAAACAGGACTCCAAAACATGCTATCTGTGTGACCAATTGTTTGATAAAGGCCACACAAAAACCAAGATGCAGTGTTCAATTGGAGGAGTCAAGGGGCTGCGAGCGAGCAGAAGTACGACATTCCATAACTTTTAAACAGCATAGTGGTCATCACTATTGAACCACTTTTGGTGACTTTATGGCTAGTATCATGAGACTAAATGACCACTGCCCAATGCACCAGCGGGTTGTGTGACTAAAAGTGGTTTACAAAGGGCCGACACAGAAAACAAAATTCAGTGTGGCAAGTGGGTGATTCCTAATAGTCAGCACAAAAGTTCACATTCTTCATTAGCATACTGCAGTATGTTGACAGCTTATAACACGTTGGTCAGCTGGGAGGGTGATTGTATGGACTAAACAGATCTCCCGAAAAACGATGCTTTGTGTGAGCCAATTGTTAGTAAGGCCACACAAAACCCAATTCATGTGGGCAATTGGCAGGATCGACATAGCACAGCAAGAATACACATTGATTAACTTTAACATTGCATATGGTCACACTGTTATTACACTTTTGCTGGGTGGCTTTATGCTAGTTAGTATGAGACTACAATACACGCCCGTATAATACCATGGGTTTGGGTGACTAAATGTTACCAGAAGGTCACCACAAAAACACGCAAATTCATGTGGCAAGTGGAGATTCAATTAGTCACACAAAGTACACAGTCCTTCACTTTAACAATGCATGATGGCTCACACTTATTAACATCTTTGGTCAGCTTGAGTGGTAGTTGTATGTGACTAACATACACTCCCAAAAAACATGCTTTGTGGACAGAAGATTTTAGTAAAGGCACACAAAAAACCAATATAATGGTTGCAATTGAATGAACAATGTCACACAAGAATAGCATAAATAACAGCTCAAAGCATTTTTTGGTTGCGTTACGATAAGGTAAAGTTTGTTATAGAAAGTGAGCCATAAGAGCAATGTTACAGTAGAACAAGATCCAAATCAGGAAACGTATACAGCGAAAAATAACACGAAACCATCCTAAGTACATTGGACATTCCCAAGCTCTTATTAGCATAACGATGTTCCACTTGGATCTTCGTATAGAAGCACCTGCCACAGTCGGTGCGGGTCGGCACTGTGTAGGTTAGTCAGCTGTCCGTGGAGTGTGCGTTACCAAGTCACGTCGATCCACACGTGGCAATACGTGTTAGTCATTGTGCTGGTGGGAATGACGGTACTAAATTCCTCATCGACTTCTCATACTTATCTTTTAATTCTTTGGGAGGGTGTCTTAAGACGACAATAGACAATCTTTTATCGTTAACTTGTCTTCGCACATAAAACACTTGTCGTGCTTTGTGAGGGCTAATA
>LBNU01020571.1:166062-177445 GCA_014162995.1 Artemisia annua | reverse complement strand
CCAATTGTCAACATTATTGGTCATCCAACAGCTCCAGTTATGACTAGACAAAAACTTTATTCCGATGCCGAACATTGCATTTATGCTCTAACAGTTTGTCATGAAGAACCGAAAAATATTAAAGAAGCTCTCACTTACGACAACTGGATTGAATCAATGCAAGAGGAATTCAACCAATTCAAACGTCTTGAAGTTTGGGAATTAGTTGAACGACCGGATGGATTTTATGTCATTGGGCTAAAATGGATTTGGAAAAACAAGTTGGACGCAGAAGGCAATGTTATTCGAAACAAATCACGTTTGGTAGCTAAAGGATATACTCAAGAGGAAGGCATTGACTTTGAGGAATCTTTTGCACCAGTGGCTAGACTCGAAGCTGTTCGAATATTCTTAGCATACGCTGCTCACAAAAACATGGTCGTTTATCAAATGGATGTGAACACTGCATTTCTGAACGGTCAACTACGTGAGGAGGTATACGTTAGTCAGCCAGAGGGATTTGTCGACCCAGAGCACCCAAATCATGTCTACCGACTTAAGAAGGCTCTTTATGGTCTCAAACAAGCCCCCAGGGCGTGGTATGATAAACTTACTGCTTTCTTGCTTGCTAATTCTTTTACTAAAGGTTTACTAGATCCAACTTTGTTTATTCAAAAACACGGCGAAGATATTTTAATTGTGCAAATATATGTCGATGACATTATTTTTGGCTCTACAAACAAAAAGTACTCAAACGCTTTTGCCAGATTAATGAAACAAAATTTTGAAATGTCAATGATGGGTAAACTTACGTTCTTTTTGGGACTACAAGTTCATCAGTCTCCCCGTGGAATTTTCCTAAATCAGTCCAAATACGCTCTTGAGATAATTAAGAAACATGGAATGACCAGTTGTGATACTTAAAATACTCCTATGGCTAACACAACTAAGTTAGATGCAGATCCAAATGGGAAACCAATTGACCCCACAAAGTACCGAAGTATTATTGGGTCACTGATGTATCTCACCGCTAGTAGACCGGATATTGTATTTGTTGTGTTTATGTGCTCTCGCTATCAGTCCAGTATACCCTTCCGACACCGGGTCGAGATGGGGGTCGGACCAACTTTTTCTTACTTCATCCATACTTTTTGACTTTTTCTGAAGTGCAGAACGCTTGAAGCTGGAATTTGAGCAGCGCCAGTCGCGTAGGGCGACCGGGCCAGGCCGAGTCAGAAAGGCTTTATTGTTTATCCGTTCAGGTTTTCTTCATTTATTGTTCCTAGATCTTCCCATTTCAAATAAGATCCCGGGCTCGATCCGGTTTAGTAAGCCTCGTTCTGGTGCAAGGTTCTCTTTTAAGTAATTACTGAGGTGCCCTGGGCAACCCCATTTAGAAAGAAGGGTCGAAGTTTTTGGGCCTGTAGCTTTACCCATCCCCCCTTCGTCGGGCGGTGCTTGTGTGGGGGGTGCGCCAGCAGAAATCGGGCTTGAAGCTCTCACCTTACCAACGAGCCGACAGCTGATGGATGTTGGTCACGACTACTACAAAAAAGCTCCAATGAAGATGAATATTTCACATGGAGGAGTGTGCATCTTTATGTTGGGTGTTCTTCTGTCGTGCGACCCGGCGGCTTATGTGCGACCTGTGGCCCACGCCTCCTATTTGTTCAGGGCGGGCGGCGTGAACTCTGATTCGATCCGGGTATTCAATCCCGCCGCTGAGATGCTCAGTTGACTCCTTAACCTTGATAGGAAGATGGCTTATTCAATAATTCGTGCATAAGGGTAAGGAACTTTGGATGAACTAATGCGAATGGGTGTAAGCCTCGCTGCTCGGAAACACCCAGTGCTGACCACACTGAGAGACACGAAAGCGCAGGTAACGCCAGTTGGCGAAGTGGCGTTAAGCATCCCTAGCGGTACGAAAAGAGAGGTCGTGATGATATCATCTACGTCCGTACCGCTCCTCGTGGAGTAGATCCCGCATCCAACCAAGTCTTTGACCAGGGAACGGGATAATTCCCACTACCGCTGGCAGGCCAGCCGGGCCGTGAGCACGGTGGGGACGGGCTTCCCAAAAAGCCAGCCCGGGCCGGGGTCAGTATAGAATGAAGGGGACGGCCCTAATGTTGTGTTGGCAAAGCCAACTTCTTGGGTTTCGGGCGGAGAAAAGCGGACGTGGGGACTCGGGTCGGGGCGCAGCGTAACTAAGGGATTCCATTTAGGGCGAGACAAAATGGGCGGGCACGGGCGGTCTGGTGTCCGAGCCGATTGGTCAGACGACGACTACTTCACTTATTAGATTAGTATTAGCCGCCTGTCCCGGAATGGGATGGAATAGAAAAAACGGGAATCGCTATCGGGTCGGTTTTTTGGGAGGGATAAGCTTGTGAAGAAGGGAGCTTATCCCCGCCCCGACTGTCAGCTGCTGGCTCTCTCCATCTCTCCTAAACTTCCCCCGGGTTTCGGCCCGAGCTGTATGAGGCAGAAACTCGTCCCACGTACGGTTCGGAGGCCGAGCCCCACCCCAGCAGTAAGGGTGCGGCTTAGGTTAACTAACACAAAGAAGATACAGTTCACTCAACGATTGCCTTTGGGTTCCGAACTCCATATGGGGAAGGAGCGTTGTTGTTTGCAAGGTATCGATTATTTACATGGACCCACTTCTCATTCAATTTGTGGGAATTTTCTGATCTATAAACCCTCCCCAACTAATGATCGGCTCATGTTTGAGGATGATGAATCACTTCGTGTCGACCTGTTGCCAATAAACTTTCCGGCCTCATATGAGAATGGAAAACTGGAGCATTTTCTGCATCGGTGGATGAAGAATCGCGAACATAAGAATTTCTGGTTGACCATGTTCCCAGAAAAAAGATACTTTCAAGAAACGACGAACACGACTGAAGTGGCTATACATACAAATCCATTTACGGATCTATATGCTCCGATTGGAACTTCCAGTTCCAGAACAGGTGGCTGGTATACTACCATAATGAAACTGCCTTTTCTTTTTTTTATTCGGATCGGATTTATGTTGGCTTCGTTGGGAGGATCGCGTAGTTTGTTACGTCAGCTCCAAAAGGATAAGTTGCCTTGGAATCGATAAAGTTACGTGGAGTTCATAATTGCATAAAAGGAGTCAAAGTAAAGTAGTGGCTGCGGCGCGTTGAGGCACTTCTTCGACGGTTCCCGTACGCCCGGCCTGCCGGCCCGCTCTGAAGAATTCATGGGTCGGCAGGCGGGCGAGACAGAATGGGCGGGCACTACTAACCGAGCCAAGCCCAGTTCCCGCCGATAGGCGCAGGTAGCTTGCTTCCAAGCCTTGCCTTATATGATAGTTGTGGCCATGGCCCGAAGGAGCCTTAAGCACTTGTACAATGCTTCAAGTCAAGGCTCCCTCCCACTCGTTGCCCAGAGCCTTGACTTTCCATGTTTTTAGTCAAATGCGCGCTAGCGCGCTACAACTAGCACTTTTTTCTCTGATAGGCTCGCTTCTTCAAGCTCCGACCCTTATTGAAAAAAAAAAGCGCTAACGCGCCTTTACTTTTTTTTATTATATAATACCTTCTTTCTACTTCTTTCTCAAAGTCAAGCAAGCAACCNAGAAATTTAGGGTTCACGTACAATTTGGGGCTTTTCATATGTGTGTTTATGAGTCTAATTAAACTGGTAGAATGTGTTCTAATATGTGTTAATTGATGTAATTGAGTGGTTTCACTACATGATTTCTCGTTAATCAAGTTCTAGATAATTTTAGGTCTCGTTAGTTTTCGAGATCTTTTGTATGATGCCTAGTTGTGATTCTAACTGATGATTGTCATTCAATATACATGTCTCATTCAAAAGGATCAAAGATTTCACAGATATATGTACGACTTCATGATTTCGAAAAATTCTTGTATAAAATTTTTTTCGAGAAAAACTTTCGAGAAACATTTTCGAAATCTTTCCCAAAAGATTTATCGAGATCTTTTGTAAAGTTTTCGAAATCTTCTCATAACAGTAGTTATCGAGAAAATCAAGAAAACTTTCGAAATCTCTCTATTAAATTTTTCGAGAAATATTTTTCGAAATCTTTTAAAATTATCGAGATCTTTTTTAACCAAAAGTTTCGAGATCTTTTTCATGTCAAATGTTTCGATATCCTTTTCCAGGCCATGTTTCGAGAAACTCAGCTAAAGAGTTTTCGAGAACTTTTGATCAGCAAACTTTTCGAGATCTTTTCTTAGGAAAATTTTCGAGATCTTTCTTGGACTAGAGTTCTCGAGATATTCATTAGTGATAGTTTTAGAGAACATCGTTTGTAATAATTTCGAGATCATGTGTAACTTATTTTTGAGTATTCAAGTGATTGTAACTTCTCGAAAACTTGTATATTGAATGAATACTCATGAATATGTGTAGTGTGAGAATGTTAGTTAACTTGTGATTGTATTGTGTTATTTAACATGTCACCAAATAACTTATGTGCATTAAATGATATATCATCTAAGTTACATGTTAATAATAATACCTTCATTAATCACATATTAATTAACTGGACCATGATTGCAACATACATGTCTTTGAATATCATATGTGAACTCGGACTAATAACTAACGTATCTGGATGTTTGATTTCATGACATGACACTTTCAGAACACAAATGGCTCAACAATCTGAATCAGTTCCACAACAACAGAACCTCCCACTACTTGCACTTGGTGAAGTTCTCCCTGCTGACTACAATGTAGGCATAGATCAGAACAATCTTCGCATCGACTTCAACAAACTAAGCATACCTGATGACACATGCAAGATTTTCAAGAACATTCTTCTGGCTCATCTATGCAAGCCTTTGCTCACCAAATCCACATCTGTACCAATCTTCTACATCCATCAGTTCTGGCACACTGCTAAGGCAAACTTGGACGACAAATCCTTTACCGTCATGCTGGACCGTCAACAATACAACATTGATTATGACACTCTTCGTGAAGCTCTCATGCTACCAACTTACAACGAATACCATCCGATGCTGACTGAACTGGAAATCCTTGACTACTTCATTGATCTTGGATACGATATTCATGACAATGAATCACTCACACTTCTCTCCAAATTCAATGTCAAATATCTACTGCAACCATGGAGAACTTTCTACATGCTGATTGTCAGATCCATATCAGGAAGAAGGAGTGGTCATGAGCATCCAAGGGTTGAACACATGCAAGTATTCTGGGGAATGATGACCATGACACCGATTAACTTTGCTGCACCAATAATGAGCGACATGCTCCATCACATTCATACTGATCGTGACAGGACCGTGATCCCGTTCATTAGGTTCACCAAACTACTCTTTGCATACTTATGTGAGAAAACCCCTGACTTCATCAAGAGGATGCACGACAGGACGGAACCAAAAGACATATTTAATGAAGATCCAAAGATTTCCTTTGTCAAGTCCATCAGATTCATTCCAAGAACCAAAGGAATGAGAATCCCAGATCATTTCTTGGATGACGAGATCAGAAAAACTCAGAACTTCAAAATCTATGATAAAGCATTCAAGGCTGGGAGAGTTGGCTTCAATGAGAAAGAAGACGAACCAGCATCTATTGTCCGAACCCGAAGCACGAGGGGTGGCAAATCCGGTAGCACGAGCAGTACTACAACCTCCCAACAACCAAAGCCTGCTCAAAAGCCACCCACCAGACCTAGAAGGAAAGCTGCATAGAAGCAGATTCCTCAGGATGAACCGTCAGCTTCATCTTCTGAAACGGAAACCGACTCTGAGTTCGGCACCGAATCTGATGACGAAGCAGACTATGTAAGAAGGTCAAGGGCTCCAGATGACCAAGAAGAAAAACTTGATGAAGAAGAAGAGTTTCCAGGGCTTGCACTGACTAAACAATTAAGCAAGGAAACTGCTGAGAAAGAACAAAGAAAAGGCACGGGAATTGCCATCAATGAACCAAGTGATGCTGCACGTGATGAAGAAGCAGAAGATGAACCTACTGCAGAGCCACTAGTAGACAAACGTAAACTGAAGAGTATCATTGTCGACACCAGGGCTGAAAAGAAGCAGGAGGAAAGAGAATTCAGGGCAGCTGTTCTACTCAATCTCCAACATCCACAACCTCATCAAACACCGACAAATCTTCCAGGACATGAGGCTGGCTCAAGTAGCACTATAGTTCCTCAGACCGAAACCGAACAACGTGACACTGAAGGGAACATCGTCATGGAAGAAGCTACAGAGGAAGAGCAAGAGCAGACAGAGTACATCACACCCGAATTCATTGCTAAAGTTCAGAGAGACGAGGAAATCAAGAGGAAAGCTAAGGAAGAGACGGATAGACTGCTTCGTGGACTCGATCAAGACGAAGACCTCATTGACACTGATCAATATATCAACAGTCCTCCGCACTCATCCTCAAAGAATCCCCCAACTCCAAAAGAAACACCTCCAAGGGATCCCTCACCTCCTCCATCAGAACCCGAGCACAAGTCATCTTCATCATCATCATCACATCACTCACCACCACCACCAGCAAAGAAAACACCCAAAGGCAAATCAGACAAGAAGAAGAAGGGAGGCAAAGCAGCTTTGACAGCATCAAAGCGGATCAAGAAAGCTCTTGATTTAGCAAAGAAGAAAAAGAAGGAGACGCAACAGCCAACTGGAGATCTTCATGACCAAGTACAACTGCTCTCACAACAGGTCAAAACTTTGACTTCACAAGTCAAAGATCTTCAGGATGCGAGTGAACTTGTCAACAAAGCTCTACATGCCGACATGGACGGGATGATCAAAGAGTACACAACAGAATATCTCAACGACAATCTCGCTGCAATAACTGAACCGGCTGTGTCTGCGCTTATTGAGCCGATTCGTTCTAAGTTGAATACCAGGATCAAGCACAACATTGAAAGAATGCTTGAGTCAACTCCATTCTACCTTCGCACTAACAGGGATCCTCCACCACCGGAAGACCTATCTACTGAACAACTACAAACACTGTTAGCTGTCAAGCTCAGAAACAAGGAGGATAAGACACCTGAAGAATCAACGATGTTCGAGGCACTTCAAGCCATTGCCTCAAAAGAATCTTGCAAGGAAGCTGCCGGTAAACACAAACGACAAAGAAAAGATGATGATCCTGACTCAGATCCGAAAAGCAAGAAGTCAAAGAAGTCAGAAGCACCATCTTCATCACAGCAGCCCCACAAGACTTCTAAGGCTCCTCCTTCCAAACAAAGAGCTCCTGCATCCGGCTCCGGACCGACACAATCAGAGGCACCATTCATGCTTCAACCGTTTGACACTCAGGAAGAACCAGAAACAGCAATACCCGAATCAGAAATTCCTGAATTTCAAACCGGTCCATCGTCTCCAAAAGAGAAGAAGAAGTCCTCAAAGTCAAAGAAGCAGAAGAAAAAGACTACTCAATTCTCATGGCTAGATGTGGACGAAGCTCATGACTCTGATTGGCTGACAACGATGATCAAAGCACAACCACCGCTTGAGACCGACGAACCATTGCCGGGTAATACTTTGCAGATGACTCAGAGTATTATGTCAGGTTTACAAGTTGAAAGGTTGTCAAAGACTGAACTGAAGCGGATTAATCGTGAAGCAATGGACTTTCTCAAAAAGAGATCCGGGAACAAAGTAGAACTCGATTACCACATGGAGAACATAGCCTGTGCTTTATCTGGCTCGTTCGACTGGCTTAACCCTGAATCGAATGTCGATACTGAAACGAAGAAACCTTACTTCACGGACTGGACAAAACCACTACCTCTACTTGGGTTTCCAGAAAAACCTAAGATCCCCTACCGACGCTTCTTCAACAACGACTTCCAATACCTTCAGCATGCACACGAGACCTCCAAGGAACGATATGCATCCTCACTCACACTTTCAATTCCAGCCGCCCGATATGAATTACCAGACATTGAAGAGCACGCACCAATCTACTGCAAATCAGTTGTCCAATACAACAGGGACGCTCTTCTCGGTATTCAACACTGGCCGGAAAAACGAAAGCTTGGCTACACCCACAGACTACATCTCAAGTCCAGTGAGAATGTGAAGCAACCGCTTCGTATCGTTGCCATACTGGAGATCGTGGAAGAGAAGAAATTCAACTACGCCTTCTTGAAAGAAATCGTCGTCAAGAGAACAGACGAGAAGAAGTACAAGTTTTGTGAAGCAGACTTCCCAGATTTGAACCTGAATGACATTGAAGATATGTATCTACTAAAAGTTCAAGGAAAGCTGCTCAACTTTGAACAAGACACACAGTACAACTTCATCGCATCTCTCCTACTTCACATCAGACGATTAATTGTTCAAGAAAGAGTGGAAGATCTTCAGCTGGGAGTGGAAAGTTATCAGAACACCATCAACCTTACTCAACCACAACTCATGATTCCTGAAATTACCGGGATGTCACAATACTCTCTCGTGCAACAACCGGCATTTGGAGTCATCTACCTCAACAGCAAGCATCAGCTTCGTTTCATGAGGTTCGATGAGATTCAGAAGTTTTGTGATGTCACACTTCAACGAGTTCGTGATGGGTTAGCAGAAAGGTTGGAGGATGAAAAGAAGAGGCTGAAAGAGGGAAGAGCAACTAGGTGGAAAGCTAATGGACGCAGAATGATCAGAAACTTTGTCCATACGATTGAAGAAAGGCTATATCGACGACAACAGATCAGAAGGTTGGAAAGCTATATCGGTGTTCGACCATCATTTCCGGTCTTGACATTTCGCCGACCTGATCCAAAGTTCACAGTCTTCGATGCTTAGCTCAGCTCCCATACTTCTGGTACAAAAATTTCAATATGTTTATAATATTGTTTGATTTGTAATTACTAAGGCTTGTGCACACATAACAGTGTACAACCCGCACTTTGTAAGGAAAGGACCCTGTGGTACGCATCAGTGCCACAATCCTAATATAAGGAGCGAAAGCTTCTTACTTTTGAGTAGATTTAATCAAACCTTTCAGTATTTTTCAAATCTGCTCAAAAGACAAGTATTACACCTCAATAAGTAATCACTTGTTGAGGGGGAGTACTTGAAACAAAACATCGTTCTTAATCTTCAAATCTTGTTGATCTCTCCCCATAAGACTCAAAAAGGCATATTTTAATCAAAATCGTTTACAAAAACAACATTTAACATGCTATTTTTGAGGGGGAGAAAAAGAAAGTGATTAAAATATGATGTCAAAAAGTCTTATCTCGTACGAGCTCGACTCAGAATTGACCCACGAATTGACGAAACAACAAATGTCTGAATTCGAAAGGATTTATCCGATTAGAAAGTACCGTTTCGAGAAACTCTTTCTAGTTGTTTACTTTGACGGGTCTAACTTCCTTTTAGGAATGTTAACAACATCAAGTTAGTTATTAGGGTCAGTTATCACCTAAAAGCTGATAATGCATCCCTTTAACTAAGCAACGTAAACGTGTCCCTCGGGTACATGACTATTAAGAGTGGATCAATTCAAAAAGTGCCAACTCTTTCCACATATGCAAATTTCTGAAAATAATCATGAGCATATGTTGAGGGGGAGTATTTCATATAAAATCCAAAAACCTCAAAGTGTTAACAAAAAGGTTTTACACTCTTACACACTTTGAGAGATTTTCAATAATTTGGTTTAAAGGCATCAATAGGATAGTCATGGAGTTACAAGGTGACTAAGGATAGGAAAAACCGTCCTATGATCCGCCTAAACCGGAGGGATCTACCCAAGGACATCACCAATAGTTAGAAATTAGAAGTCCTTAGGTATGATATAACAAAAGGGGAAAAGAATGAAAGGAGAAAGAAGGGGTTGAAGAATTAAAAAGAAAATGAATGAAAAGGGTGAAAAGAAATAGCCCTCCATTTTATCAACCATAGGTCAGACACTGGGTTCAATTCATATGCTACTGGTCGTTGCTAAGGCGACACCAGTATTGAAGATAAAAGACGTCATGGACCCAGTGACGCAATGCACCTAAACTGTTAGGACCTGAGTTTATGGTCCTAACACGTAAATGGAACGACATTTACGGGATTACATTATCTATCTTGTTTAGCCAAAACACACGGACTAGTTATGTAATATTGTCATAGTTGTGAGTGTGTTAGGCTTTATATACCCCTCCATACTTCCATGGAGGGGTGAGACTTTGTGTTATTTCCTTTCACTTTTCCTTATCAATAAAACACCTAGTATTTCCCTTCTCTCTCTAACTTTCTCTCACTAACAATGGAGATCTTGTTCTTCCATATTACTCAACCTCCCGAACCACAAATCAACATAAAACTATGATCCAACAAGTGGCATCAGAGCCAAGGTTACATATTTGTTGATTTTGTGGTGTCATCTTGTCAAAATCGTACTTTTTTTTTGTGGTCAAATCTGTTTATGAAACTGTTTTACCCACATTTTGTAGATCTGAAATTCTTTTTAAATATTTAAAGTGGTACAGTTTTTCATAACACCCATGTGTATCAAAAGTTGGTCCAAAGTCACAACCTTTCACTATCAGTTCTCATATATCTGTTGTTCTTGTGTCTTTTTTAGTCCTCGATAACAGTTTTATGTTAACTTGATTTTTTTCTCGAGACTACTTTTTTAACAATAGCGTGGATGGTCTCAACTGTTTTATGGTCATTCTTATGGTCAAAAGTGATTAAGATGGTCAGAAATCTCATCGGTAACTGTGAATCTAGTCGGAAAACTCATTGGAAACTGGGAAAAGTCGCCGGAATCTGGTCGGAATTTCTTGTATAAGAAATTTTCGAGAAAAAAAAAACATGGTTATCGAGAACATTAAACCCTAAAATATCGAAATCTTTATTCTCGATAACCAAGACCCTAATCTGTCGAGATAATTTTTCTCGATAACCAAAGATTTCGAAGACATGTACCAATTTTCTCGATAAAAAATTTTCACGATAAAATTTTCTCGATAAACAGTAAAGTATCGAAATCTTTTGAATGTAAAAAAAAATTTATCGAGAACCTATTAAGTTACAGAGAAGAAGATGAAGCAGAAAGTTTGACCATGACCAAGATACTACAACTCTTTTGTGTGACCTCAGTTGAGACATCATAAGCCACACGAACCAAAAAGAAAATTATCATATATGAGAATCTTATGACTTGGGTTACTAACTGCCAACCAAAACCAGCCCTGTCACTACCACAACCGACTCATCATCTAAATTAAAACCCAACCTCAATCTCATATCTCAACAAAGACTCGTACATCTCATGGAAATTTAATAAGATAAGATTTCAGCCTCGTTCAAGTTCGTGTAAGCACAATAACTTAAGATCTTCAAAGATCATAACACGAAATGAAATCACATCATAGATCTCTTTCAAAAGCATAACTTTTTTT
>LBNU01020571.1:139365-160339 GCA_014162995.1 Artemisia annua | reverse complement strand
ATATATATATATATATATATATATATATATATATATATATATATATATATATCACATGTGATATGATATGAATATATTGGTTGTTTTTTGAAACTTTTAGATACTTACAATCATTGCTGTGTAGAAATAGTGCTTCATTCTCACTCCTTTGTTATTTTTCTTTTCTTCATAGTTTAGGACTGCAGCGAAGCTGTCGATGACATTCGCTTCAATCTTTAGAGTTGGAGCTAACGTCTGCATGCTATCTCTAATTGTAACAGCTCCACATTCTGTTTCAAAGACGAATTCCCTGTACAATTATATATTTTGTTATTATGACCACAATTAACATTTTTTCTACTTTCATATGATTATCTGATTAACAAAAAGATACTTACATCGGGTCTCCCATCATTGAAAATAGTTCATCTGTCACCATCATTTCATCAGGATGTGTTGCCTTTCTGACATCAGTTTTCTTGTTCATGTATGGTGAAACAAGAAATCTTGAAGGCTTGCGGACTCTTTTTTCAATAATTTCCTGCTCGACTTCCTTATTTTCCTCTGTTGATTGGGTTTTGATATTAGCATCTGTTGTCGTGTCCAATTGGCTCAAACCCATACCAAGGGAGAAGGATGGTGGAGTGTATGATGCTCTTGCGGATTGCCTTGTAACCTTTTGCATTGGTCGTGTTTTGACTGTTTTTCTTTCTGAATTCTTTGCCGCCTTTTGTGGGGCTTGTGTTGTTAATGATTCTACAGCTGTTTTCGGACCAGGCTCCATGCTTTTCAATGGCGAACTTTTTTCAGTTGCTTCACTAATGATTGTTTCATTAATGTTTTCTCCGCTGCTGATGTGGGTGTCCTAGAAATCATCTTCTTGTGATGGCTTATTCGGTTCTTCTGATGGCTTGATTATTTCAGGTGTTTGAAAGTCTTTCCAGAACTCCTCTTCTTGTGAATCAAGCTTTAGTTGAGGTGTGTGAACCTGAGTCTTCTGCTCTTTAGGCTCTTGCTTTTTTTGTACATCCCTCAACCAGAGTTTCAAGCATTTCTTTTCTTTCTTTTGAAATTCTGTCCAATGATGACTCAACCAATCGATAATAATCCTGCAAAACAGGTATAACAATTTAAAACATTTTTTTTAATTAGTGAACCAATATCACATGTGATATTGGGTACAATATCACATGTGATATTCAATATCACATGTGATATTGAGTACAATATCACATCATATGTGCAATATCACATGTGATATTGAATATCACATGTGATATTGCACTCAATGTCACATGTGATATGATACATCAATGTCACATGTGATATGATACATCACATGTGATATTGAGTGCAGTATCACATGTGATATGATACATCACATGTGATATTGATCATATGTTAACAATTTAAATTTTTTTTGGTATATTTATACCTCTTTTGTCGCTGGCGATGTCTCATCCTCAATCTCTTCTTCAAAGTAAACATCTGCCCCTTGGTATAGATTGATACAGTCAGATTGGTCTTCTTCCTGATTGAATTCACCATGATGTTCTAGCTTTCCCAAACATTTTTGTTTCTTTTCGAGTTCAATTCTCTGTTTCATCATTTCTGTGTTCCAGCTTCTGACTGCTGGCCTGTGGCGCATTACTTGTAATTCTGGGAAGTGTGTAGAATCCAGGTATAGCAGCTTTTGTACATAAGAATAAGAGATTATGTAAGTATTTTTCATCACATGTCATAAAACTAAATAGATTTATAGAAACATTAATAATAACTTACATTGAGTAACGTCAGTGGACCGTAATAGTAGTTCCCTGATTTCTTCACATCTTTCCAGTTATGCTTGCTTCCCTCCAAGCAATCAAGTATGTAGCCACACCAGTCTATGTCGGCAATGTCGTCATCCTCTTTCACATTCCTTAGCACATTGTATGGGCACTTTCCACCACTATCAAGTGTGCCCATTGTGCATGCAAATAGCATCAGGAAGTTAATTTTGAACAAGAAATCGGCATTACTTGTTCTGTTAATTCTTTTGCAATAAGAGCTGGTGTTGCCTTTTCCTTCTTACCAAGTTTATAATACTGTTGTTCCCATCTTGTAATGAATTCATCGTTCCATTCTCTCGGTTCCATCTCATTCAACTTTCTACTTCCCATTGGTACACCAAGCAGGTCATGTATATTTTGACGTGTTACCTTTATGGATCCTCTCTCTAGCCTTAGTTCCATGCTTTTTGGATGGAAATTTTCAAGCACATAAAATCCCAAAGAACCTGGAAGTTCGTTCAATGGGAAGTTGATCATAGTTTCAAACCCCATTTCTTTAAGACACCTTTTTCTTTCATTGGACAAGTTGCTTGTTGCATCAGACAATGGCTTTGGTGAAGACCTTGTTCTGAATGTACGATAAACAGTTGTTGTCTCATTTTTTTCTGGTTTTTTTGGTGAAGCTCTTGTATGTTTTTGGGGAATTACTTCTTCTTCGTTGTCAGTTATCTCCTTCTCATCTTCATCAGACTTTTCTTTCTCCCTATCTTCTTCGCTTTCTTCTGTTGTTTTTGGAGTACTTCGTGTTACTCTTTTTGGTGATTCATCAACTGTAAACTTTGGCTTCTTTTTTCTTCTTGCCACCATCTTCTTTCGTGTACCAAGTTTTCTTTTCCCTTTTATGTCTGGTTTTTCTTCTTCTTCAGCAACATTTTTCGCTTCTGCTGCTTTCCTTGCCTCCTCGGCTTCTGCTGCTTTCCTTGCCTCCTCGGCTTCTGCAGCTTTTCTTGCTTCCTCGGCTTCTGCAGCTTTCCTTGCTTTCTCGGCTTCCGCTGCTTTTCTTGCTTCCTCGGCTTCCGCTGCTTTCCTTTCTTCTTCTTTTCTTGCAGCTTTTTGTGCCTTTCTTTCTAACTTCTTTCGCAACTTTTTTTCTTTCTTTTGTAGCGCAGCAATTCTTTCAGTGACTGACATTTTCTTCTTCTTATCTGCATTTAAATTTGCATATGCAATTATAAGTCATATGTAATGTGAAAGTTGTAATAATATAGAAGCAAGCTTTCATATGTCATGTCACATGTGATGTATGATAATATTATATTTACCTTTACTCTTGGTTGCTTTTGAAGTTTCTGATAGGAACGGGATTGATGAAACATTTTTCATAGCATCATTGACATCACTATCGCTGACCTTTTCTTTTGTTTCTGCATTTACACATATAAATTTCCAATTATAAGATGTAATTCCCAAACATATCACATGTGATATATTATATCATATCACACGTAATTCCCAAACATATCATATCACATGTGATATATCACATGTGATACATGGTATATCACATGTGATATACTATGTATCACATGTGATATGATATATCACATGTGATACAAAGTATATCACATGTGATATATCATATCACATGTGATATTTCAGTAGAATATTAGTCACATAGCCAAATTGTTAACTGTAGACTAACACATAGCCGAAGGTTATGTGTTTGTCTTAAATGAAGGCATAGCCGAAGGCTATGCCTTTATTTAAGCCAAACATTTCAACCGTTAAACAAGAGTAACATCAACATAAACTGTCTATATTTTAAAAAAACGCTTAGTCGTTGGCGAAACATAGCCGAACGGTTTGTGTTTGTCTACGACCATGTGCATGTCTTAGACCTTACTTCTATCACATTTTTCTTCACTAAATTATCAATAACATCAACAAAATCTCTGTAAACACTTAAAACCTTACTTCTAATAACATTTTTTCAATAAAATCTCATCAATATGATCATAAACTCATTAAACATTGATATCTAACTATCTATCATACACATCTTCATCATAAACTCTATAAACTGTTGTCATCATTATTTAATCATAAAAAATAGTAATGGTGAGTAAGAAAAGATGTAAATAGAAAAAAAGTTGATTATTATACCTGAAACCGTTTTTTAGTTGGTTTTTTAGTCGGTTTTGGTGTCGGAGTTTCGTCGTCTTCCTCCTCGGTCTCCGTGTCCGTCATGTATTGTTTCATTACAGTGTCGTCGGCGTCTTTATTTTTCATTTTTATGGAGTTTGTAGTGTTTTTCAGATCTAGGGGACGGTTACTCACGGATATCTATGATTTTGATCAGTTTTTGTGAGTTGTGTGTGTTTTTTGAGTGTGTGTTTTGAGTGTGAGAGAATGAATTGAATTTATGTGAGTAGCGGGAGTTTAGGGGGTAGATGGTTTCACAATAAATGACGGTTATACCCTCCCGTGTTTTATTAGCATTTTTTTTATTCCTTTTTAATCTGGACCGTTGGATTGAATGTTGATGGACGTTTTGGATGCGTCCCTTGGTACGCGAGAAATGTTTGGGTTGTAATATAACTCGCCTTTTAAAGTTTATAGATGGGTAATATATATAAATTATAAATCTTTTACCATAATGGATGTCCGCTTTATCAAGGAAGCTTGGACTTGAGCTAGATACAGTTTTACAAGATAGAGTCGAGTTCAAACTCCAATTTGTAACACTAATTACTTATGTTAAAGCTTACATACTAAATAGGTTTAAAAAATCATATAGAAATGTGAGTCAAATCCGTATACGTTTGACTCCTTATATATATATATATTTTTTTTAACGGCGGGTTAGTTGTTAGATGTTAGTTGTTGGCTCGAGTTAGTGCCGCATCCTCGGGCAGAGATACGAACCGCGAGCCTCTCCTTAGGGGATAACCCCACTTCTATTCCCGATTCGCCTGATATCATTAGAGCTTGTGGTTCCCAAGTGAGGACTTCCCGGTCGGTCACCCAAACCGGTACTACTCTCACTTGGGCTTGCTTAACTACTTAAGCCTTTACCACTAGACCACAAGCCCCATGATACGTTTGACTCCTTATATGTTTCAAGTTTGGCATAAACTTTTACTATTGAACTCCACATCTCAGTCAAACTAGATGTAGAAGAACTTGATACAAAAAACGAGTTTAAGTTACAATTTAGCCTAAAGAAGAAAACGTCTAAGCATTTAGCCGATAGAATTAGTTACCGCTAGTTGATGAGGTACCATCTTGTTTGTCCTTATCTTTGGTACCCTTCATTTATGTCAAGATTAATGTAATGTTATATGTGTGTGTCCTATGACTATGAGAGTATGAGACAAACCACTTAGCATACTATGGCCTTGGTACCTCCCACTCCACCACCACCCAAAATAGAAAGATGAGTTATGGACTTTTGGTGGTTGGTATGAATTCTTATAGACTAGGCCAAATTAGAGTGGGAACATATTGTGGGGTAAGAGCTTTTTGTGAAATATAAGCATGATAGCCTTTGTTGGATTTTACTGGGTCGATGAAGATAATATCGAATGTTTGTATTGTTTCTTGTGGGGTTTGAAATCGGTATGTCATATTGTTTGTTAATTTATTGTAGATAGTCCTAGAATCAAAAATTCAAAATTGAGTATTTTGTTTTTGGCCGTCATCTTATTTTATCAGAATTGTTAAACTTTACTCCCTGCATCTTAAAAAAATGTTCATCTTATTATTTCGTTTGTCTTAAAATAAGTGTCCAATTTTCATATATAGATAATAATTATGATTAATTTTTTTACTTTATTTTTTATTTCTATAATAACTATGAAGGTAAAAATAACTTTTTATCAAAAAATTAATATTAATTACACATGTCATAATTTCTCTAGTTTTTGTTTATGGACTCTCCTTTTGAGACGGAGAGAGTAGTATTTAATTAAGGTGCCATTTGATTTCGACTCACTTGTGTTAATTAAGAAAATTTCTGAATCTGTTAAGTCGGTGAGAACACATAGAAAATGTGTGAATTGTAAAATGGACAAGCATCATAGATCTTGTCTAAAATTAAAATGAGAATAATAGTGTGTGTGTGTTGAGATTTTGGAAATGGTAAAACTACTTATTATACGAAATTTGTAAAAGTTAAAGTGTTAACAGCTTGGATCCATTATGTTGTTACATATGAATCGGGGAAGCGTTATAGTAATCCTCCAGAGGGATGTGTTACAGTAAATCCTACAAGATATGTTACAGTAATCTTACAGGATGTGTAATAGCCCAAGTAAGTGTTATAGAAATCCTCCGGGATGAGCTAAATTGCCTTCACTGGCAAGATTTTCCTACTTCCTTGGCATGTGTACTAGTCCTTTCAGGGAAGTGTTATAGTAAAATAGATCCAAGGCTACAAATGAGAAATGAAAAGTAGAAAGTTATTGACTTTTGGTCAATGAAGGTAAGTAAGAAAAGATAGGAGTAATATGANACTTTGTCGTTTTCTTCACTTTTATGCTCCAAAAACGTCCGAATATGCATGTTTTCCAGAATTCCTCTCAAAAGTACCTAAAATGACAAAAGGAACGATTTAGGGCAATATTTGATCACATTAATACGAATTAGGGCTTAAATGACCCCCTAAAAGCGTAACACTTTTCGTCTCATCAATAGTCCTAGAATCAAAAATTCAAAATTGAGTATTTTGTTTTTGGCCGTCATCTTATTTTATCAGAATTGTTAAACTTTACTCCCTGCATCTTAAAAAAAATGTTCATCTTATTATTTCGTTTGTCTTAAAATAATTGTCCAATTTTCATATATAGATAATAATTATGATTAATTTTTTTACTTTATTTTTTATTTCTATATTAACTATGAAGGTAAAAATAACTTTTTATCAATCAAAATTAATATTAATTACACATGTCATAATTTCTCTAGTTTTTTTTATGGACTCTCCTTTTGAGACGGAGAGAGTAGTATTTAATTAAGGTGCCATTTGATTTCGACTCACTTGTGTTAATTAAGAAAATTTATGAATCTGTTAAGTCGGTGAGAACACATAGAAAATGTGTGAATTGTAAAATGGACAAGCATCATAGATCTTGACTAAAATTAAAATGAGAATAATAGTGTGTGTGTGTGTGTTGAGATTTTGGAAATGGTAAAACTACTTATTATACGAAATTTGTAAAAGTTAAAGTGTTAACAGCTTGGATCCATTATGTTGTTACATATGAATCGGGGAAGCGTTATAGTAATCCTCCAGAGGGATGTGTTACAGTAAATCCTACAAGATATGTTACAGTAATCTTACAGGATGTGTAATAGCCCAAGTAAGTGTTATAGAAATCCTCCGGGATGAGCTAAATTGCCTTCATTGGCAAGATTTTCCTACTTCCTTGGCATGTGTACTAGTCCTTTCAGGGAAGTGTTATAGTAAAATAGATCCAAGGCTACAAATGAGAAATGAAAAGTAGAAAGTTATTGACTTTTGGTCAATGAAGGTAAGTAAGAAAAGATAGGAGTAATATGAGTACGAATGTTGTGTCAGGAATACTAAAGTAGGATGATTTATAATCTCTTTATTTAAATGGATTGAGACGCCTTTTCACTTAAATAAAGAAATGATAAATCCCTAAGCCATAAGTTTATATTTCCTTACATAGATTGGGAAGCCTTTTTATGTAAATAACAAATTGTAAATGAGTGGGCTTAGGTGTATCCGATACGGCATGAGTCCGAGTAGAGAAATAGGAAATGGAAACTAAAACAAGTTAGATGTCATAAGAAACGAGATTAGATGTGAATAGAAATCCATAGTGGCGTTGATGTGTGGATTGCAACCCTCGCGAAAGGTTTTACTTCTTAAGGGATCTTGAGAAGCTTGCAATCCTCCAGGCAGTGTACCTGATCATTATAGTGTAGTATAGGTATGTCCAGGGGATTGATCGTTCTATAGGGGAATAGTGTTGTTAGGTTGAAGTGTATATCGAATAAGCCTAAAGGTGAGGGATGATTCTTTTTGTATTTTTATATTTAATAAAAGCAAGTAAAAAATCTCGGTTTTAAAAGAGTGTGCGGAATTATTTGGTAGTCAACTAACCCAAAAGCTATTTTAATAAAACAAAAATAATTAAATAACAAGAAAATTATAAGTGGTAAACTACTTATGAGGAAACAAGCGTGTTTACTTAGATTTAATTACTCCCTAGTTATCTTTTATTGATTTTTTGAATGTCACAGTGCAGTTGTTTTAGTTGAAGCGTTTTATTCCTTATTACCAGTCGTGAGGTCGTGCTACATTCCCCAACTCTATGAATATCAATTTCTCCTATGACCGTATGTTAAGTACACTATCATAGAATCACTAACATCAACTCATGCATTAAATACAACGAGAAAAACCGTAGTGCACATACGATTACGTTTTTTAAGACGTTCAAGCTAGTTACACAAAGGAGATCAGCCAGTTTTCTTAACCTAACGTGAATCAATCAACTAAACAATACACAACTCATCAATAATAAATAACTAGGTTTCATTAGATCTAAACAAACACTAGATAATTTAAGCTAACATGTTAAAAGAAAGAAAATAAACAACTAATTAAACAACACATAGACATATTGAATGATTAAAATATTACTTATCTTTAATTGAACATGGATGATAAGAGGCTATGAAAGCCTTACAATGAGGTGCAAAATCGTCTTAGGGTTTGTGTCTCCCAAAAGTTGCATAAAAAGTTTGACATAATGAAAGAAAAATCGAATTCTATATATAGATTTACATTCGCGACGACGTCATGTTATAAGTCCTTACGCCGTTAGCTCGCCGCCATTTGGGTTTCGTCTTGTGTAAGTCATCACTCTGACGCCGTCACTTTATGCTCTCTGCCGTCGTCACTTTATGCTCTCTGACGCCGTCAGCTCAAGGCTGACGCCTTCACTCTTCACTCCATTTTTCCCGTCACTTGTAACCACTAAAGCGTAACGACCATCTTCAAGATACACCTGACGCCGTCATGTGTTAATTCCAACTTTGTCTCTGAAGCGACATGTGTTAATTCTTCTAGCTTCAAAATAGTAAACGACAGCATCACAAAGTAGAACGTGACGCCGTCAGGTCTTCCATTTTGACAGGTTTATGTGAGTTTGTCATTTTCTTCACTTTTTCGCCCAAATACGTCCAAAAAGCTCCATTTTACCAGAATTCACGTCCCAAGTACCTAAAATATAAAAAGAAACGTTTTGAGGCAATATTTAATCATATAATAACGAATTTAGGCTTAAATATATGACCCCTTAAATAGGTATCAAATAAATCCTTATAAAAAATCCCTACACTTGGGATTTGCTTGTCCTCAAGTAAATGAGCTTTTATTCTAATCAATCTAAAAGTTAGGGTCCTTTAACATTAATATAAAAGTAATTACAACACACAGTTGTTCCATGTTAGTCAAAACAAGCACGGAAATTATACATTATAACCTCACAATAAGTGTTTGAATTCTCACATCTTTCGGGTGTTATAAACTTATACATCACATATGGAAACAGGAAAATGAAACATTCTCTACCTGTCATAGCACACAGATTACCATATGCTTGGGAAATGATCAAACCTCCACCACTTTAGCGTAAGCACCTAGGATAAACTATCAAAGAGGTCTTTAAAAGGGTTGTAACGTTAGGTGTAAGGGTATGGAAACACGATTTGTTGGATATAGGGATTTTTACTGGTGGCTAGTCAATCGTCTTGGTCAATTACATGTATAATGAGGTGTTGCTAAGCCAAGACTCGACTTAACTTGCTAACTACTAACTCTTTTTGTATTCTTTTCGAGACACTATATTGACTTAAACATAAATGAAAGACTCGGATGGTAGCTCGTATGTTTTTTTCGCTTTTTTTCTATTTGTTTTTTCATTTTTTGATTTTTTTTCATACACTCTTGTCCTACCATCCAAAATAATACATCAAAGGGAGCTTGCATCCTCCCTACACTTGAACTTTTACATAATTTACACATAACTATTCTAATGACCCAAATTAAGAAAATTAAGACATTTGGTGTACTTTAAAACGCTTACGTATATGAGGGTAATGATTTCCCTTTTCACTTTGTAATGACTAGTATGTTTTCCCATGAGTCTCAATCATCCCAAAACAGTATTTACAAGATATGACTCGACTTAGCAACCATGTAACCAATTAGACAATTGAACCAGGGTTTAAACATATAAGTTGTAAAAACAATGCACTAAAGATGGGTGCATACAAGATAGGCTAAGGCGATTTGGGTGTACATTTGGGGGTGGATTGTAAACAATGTTCTTCATTGACCGAAATATCACGAGAAGCGCGAAAAAGATAGGCTCTGAAGGGTGTACTAGGGTATTGTGTACTTAAAATGAGTACAACGCAAAGGTATGGGAAAATTACTAGACCGGTGTGATCAAAGAAATTATAAAACATGTTTAAAACAAAGGGTTATCCTAATACCTCTTATCATATAGTAAATTCTAACTACATGAATGTAGTCTCACTAGCAGTCTCGGGATGTATCACAAACGCAAGTTCTAGAATCTATATACTACCGGTACACTTATAAGCATCAAAAGTGAATGCATTTTCCTAATAATCTAAACGCGAACCTCACATTTTATGGTGGAAATATTTTTTGAGTGGTAGGATTTTTGTGCTACTAATATAATTCCTATCCATGAGACGCTTATTAAGACTAAAGTTTCACTCCTATATGTTGTAACAAAATTTAAATTTGGTGTCAAATTTGCCCTAACAAGTATNGTTCTAGAATCTATATACTACCGGTACACTTATAAGCATCAAAAGTGAATGCATTTTCCTAATAATCTAAACGCGAACCTCACATTTTATGGTGGAAATATTTTTTGAGTGGTAGGATTTTTGTGCTACTAATATAATTCCTATCCATGAGACGCTTATTAAGACTAAAGTTTCACTCCTATATGTTGTAACAAAATTTAAATTTGGTGTCAAATTTGCCCTAACAAGTATTTCTCTTAGTTTTATTACACGCTTACTTTTAAACAAAACAAAAATCAAGTGAAGTTATAGTTTCTAAAGTTTCCCATTTTCCCTCCCTACACTTAAATTGTACATAGACCCCAATGTTCCTACAAAAGCATAAAAATAAGATAAAGGAAAGAAAGAAACTAGTACTCCCCTGATTTTCTCGGTATGGATGATGTCAAACATGGTTAAATCTTCTTCCAAGAAAATAAAATGCAATCTACGCTCTTCCAAATTCCTTATTATCTTCTTGTCCAAAATAACATGTATTTAACTTAGAAAACAAAACACAAAACCTCGCATAAAATCGGCGGTAAAATCTACATATAAAATAAAATCTAAGAAAGCAAAGTAAGATATAATGCTTGCAAAATAAATGTCTACAGGTTCCTAGAAATTTGAATTTTTTTTCTTCAAAATTATAAGATTTCGAGCAGAAAAACAAAACCTTGAAAATTGTGGAGATATAATGCCTGAAAAATTTAAGTTTTAAAACCTGGAAAAACTACAGAACATTCATTGTGACTCGATACAAGCATTTAACTCTAACAAACATAAATATATATATATATATATATATATATTTATGTTTGTTAGAGTTAAATGCTTGTATCGAGTCACAATGAATGTTCTGTAGTTTTTCCAGGTTTTAAAACTTAAATTTTTCAGGCATTATATCTCCACAATTTTCAAGGTTTTGTTTTTCTGCTCGAAATCTTATAATTTTGAAGAAAAAAAATTCAAATTTCTAGGAACCTGTAGACATTTATTTTGCAAGCNATATATATATATATATATATAATAAGGATTTATTTGTTACGCTTTTAAGGGGTCAAATATTGCCTCAAATTGTTCCTTCTCTCATTTAGGTACTTGTGACATGATCTCTGGAAATTGGAGCATTTTAGACGTTTTTGGGTTAAAAAGTGAAGAAAATAGCAAAGTCTTGGAAAACCTATCAGGAAACATAATCTGACGGCGTCACCCTTAAATGGTGATGCCGCCACTTGAAGATTATAAAGTTGGACATTAATAACTTGAAGCTCCAGTGAACTTTTGAGGAATTTACACCTGACGGCGTCAGGTGTATTTTGAAGTAGGCCGTCTAGTGTTAAGTTAAAGAGAGACGGCCCAGAAAACCTTGAAGGTGACGGCGTCAGGACTATACCTGACGACGTCAGAAGTAAAGAGGTGACGGCGTCAGAAGCTCAACTTGCACAAGAAGAAACCCTAAACGCGGCATTTTGACGGCGTCAGGATTTATTACCTGACGTCGTTAGCCTTGTAAATCTATACATACTTTTCGATTTTTCATTCATTGGTGTGCAACTTTGGAGACATAAACCCTAGTACGATTTTCTGAGGATTTTTAGGGTTTTCATACCCTCTTTATTTCCATTTCAATTGAAGATAAATTTTCTTTTAATCATTCAATATGTCTACGTGTTGTTTGATTATTTGTTTATCTTTTCTTCCTTTTAACATGCTAGCTTAAGNCGTTAGCCTTGTAAATCTATACATACTTTTCGATTTTTCATTCATTGGTGTGCAACTTTGGAGACATAAACCCTAGTACGATTTTCTGAGGATTTTTAGGGTTTTCATACCCTCTTTATTTCCATTTCAATTGAAGATAAATTTTCTTTTAATCATTCAATATGTCTACGTGTTGTTTGATTATTTGTTTATCTTTTCTTCCTTTTAACATGCTAGCTTAAGTTTATTTGTGTTTGCTTAGATCTAATGAAACATAATTATTGATTGTTGTTAAGTTGTCTATTTTTTGGTTGATTGACTCGCGTTAGTTTAAGAAAATTGGCTGACCTCCATTGTGTAACAAGCTTGAACGTCTTAAAAAACATAATCGGATGTGCACTACGGTTTTATTCGTTGTATTTAATGCATGAATACATGTTAGTGATTCTATGATAGAATACTAAACGTGTCGACATAAGAAGAATTTGATATTCATAGAGTTGGGGAAGGTTGTGCACACCCCACGACTGGTATTAAGAAATACAACGCTTCAACTAAAACAACTGTACTGTGACATTCAACGAATTAATAAAAGATAACTGGGGAGTAACACGCTTGTCTCATTATAAGAAGTCTACCACATTTACTTTTCTTGTTATTTATTTTCTTGTTATTAGTTTAAATTATTAGTTTTGGGTTTATTGATTAGCAACTAATTCCGCCCACTCCTTCAAAACCAAGATTTTTACTGCTTTCATAAAGTATAAAATACCAAAAAGAATCATCCGTCACCTTTAGGCTTAAATTGACGTACACTTCAATCTAACGACACTATTCCCCTAGAGAACGATCAATCCCCCGACATATTTATATTACACTACAACGACCAGGTAAACTGCCTGGACGATTGCAAACTTCTCAAGATCCCTTGAGAAGTAAAACCTTTTGTGAGGCCGCAATCCTCGCATCAAGTTTTTGGCGCCGCTGCCTGGGAATAGTTATTGCTAGGTTTGATTTATATTTCATTTAGGTCTACTCACAAGATTCCTATCAAGTGAGATATTTATTTTCTTTTTCGTAGATTTCTTTAGTCTATCTTTTTCTTTGTTCTTTTTTTCATAATCCTTATCATTCGCCATCATGGAGGGTGACAATATCCTTAACAAGCAAACCCACCAGTTAACCAAAACCCACCCGAACCACCTAGAGCACGCACCATAGGAGAATACTCCTGACCTAGCCACTAAGGCTATCGAAACACCATTGAGCTCAACGAAGGAGCCAATGCGTCTCCCTTGCGATCCGACACCATCCGGTTGGTACAAAGCCGATGTTCATTCCATGGAATTTGTTCCAGAGATCCAAACCAACATCTCAAGGACTTCCTTAAAATCGTTAATTCAATAGACCTTGATGTTACCACTCAAGAGACGACACAGTTGCGTCTCTTCAAATTTTCTCTACGTGACCAAGCTAGTCAATAGCTTGATCGTTTACCCGCGGGATCCATCACCTCTTAGGATGATCTCACTTCTCGTTTCCTCGCCAAATTTTTCCCACCGGGGAGAACTAACAAGTTAAGGAATGACATCTTTATGTTCCAACAACGTCAAGGTGAAACTCTTTACGAAGCGTAGACACATTTCAAGGACTTACTCCAAAAAGTCACTCATCATGGGATTGATCTTTGGCTCCAACTCTAAATTTTATATGACCATGTCAATCAATCCACAAGACAAACCATTAACCATGCGGCCGGTGGTAAGCTACGTGACAAGAATACGGAAGAATCATGAGGAATCATAGAAGATCTTGCTCTCTATGACAAGGAATGTTGGAATGACCTCCGCAATTTTAACAAAATGGTCTAGGCAATATCATTGCCTTCTGATAAGGATTTATTTGTTACGTTTTTAGGGGGTCATTTAAGCCCTAAATGGTGATTTTATGATCAAATATTACCTCAAATCGTTCGTTTTCTCTTTTTAGGTACTTGGAACGTGATTTCTGGAAAATGGAGCATTTAGGAGCTTTTCAGACGTTTTTATGCTCAAGTATGAAGAAAACAAGAAAAGTCAAGAAAGTCATGTTTTTACACCTGACGGCGTCAGGCTTTGGAGCTGACGCCGTCACCTTATGCTGAAAAGATGGTGGATTTTTACACTAGACGCCCCAGAAGAATATGTCAAGTTTACACCTAACGGCGTCAGGTACAAAATGTTTGAGGCCGTCTGGCTTTACGGATACACGAGACGGCCCAGAAGAGATTAACAAGTGACGGCGTCAGAAGTGTTTGAAGGCAATCCGAGAACCCTAAACAGGACGATCTGACGGCGTCAGGACTTATAACCTGACGCTGTCAGCCTTGTAAAGTCTATATATAGTTTTGGATTTTTTATTCATTAAGTGTGCAACCTTGGAGATAAACCCTAGTATGACTTTTACAGTATTTCTAGGGTTTCAAACCCTCTTTTCTTCCATGTTCAATTGAAGATAAGTTTTTCCTTTAATCATTCAATATGTCTATGTGTTGTTTGATTAATTGTTTGTTTTTTCTTTACATTAACATTCTAGCTTAGGTTTTTTAGTGTTTGCTTAGATCTAATGAAACCTAGTTGTTAATTATTGATTGTTGGTTTGTTATTTATTGTTGTGGATGATTGACTCGCGTTAGGCTCAAGAAAACTGGCCAACCTCCTATACGGTAATAGGCTTGAACGTCTTGAGAAACGTAATCGGATGTGTACTACGGTTTTATTGGTTGTATTTAACGCATAAGTGACTATTAAGAAGGCTATGATAGGATACTAAACGTGTCATCATAAGAAGAGATAGAAGCTCATAGGGTTGGGGAAGGACGTACACACCCCCACGAATGGTATTAAGGAATGCAGCCCTTCATCCAAACAATTGTAACAAATCAATATATCAATAAGAGATAACGAGGGAGTAGTGAAATCTAAGTAAACACATTTTCTCATTATAAATAGTTCACCAATTTACTTTTCTTATTATTTTTATTTTAATTGTTTAAGTAGTAATTTAGGGTTAGTTGACTAGCAACTAATTCCGCCCACTCTTCCAATACCCGAGATTTAATTTGCTTTCATAAAAAAAAATATAAAAATACAAAAACAATCATCCCTCACCTTTAGACGTTGACTTAGCTTTCAATCCTAACGACACTATTCCCCTAGAGAACGATCAATACCCCGGTACCTACCACACACTATACTACATCGGTCAGGTACACTGCCTGGTGACATTGCAAAATCTCTCAAGATCTCTTGAGAGGTAAAACCTTTTGCAAGGTTGCAAAACCACGCATCAAGTTTTTGGTGCTGCTGCCGGGGAATAGTTATTGTTTATGTTGAATTTTATCTTTATTAGGTCTACTCATTAGATTCCTATCTAGTGAGATTTTTATTTTCTTTTTATTAGGTTTTCTTTAGTCTATCTTTTTCTTAGTGTTTGTGTTTGTAAAAGTTTTTCATTTAATATTCCTTAGCCACTAAGGAAAACATGAATCGACATACTGAACTCAACGCGAGACTTTTAGCGCATAACCGAAGAGACAGGGAGATCAATGCATTTAGGGAGCTTAATGAACCAATCAGAAGAAATTTTGAGTTTAAAAATCTCTCTCCAACTCTTGAGGAGTTAAGCTACCATAAATTTCTTTTGAAATACCCTTGTCCCTTGAAATATAGGAAGAAACCATGTATTAGGAAGTATAACTATATGAACATAAAAATCCCTTGCATGGTTGGTTATATGTTTAGAGAGCACACATACATTGACTTAAAAGCACCTATGAATATTATGTCTAGGCTCTACTACAATTGGATCATGAATGAAAGGTTGAACCCCAGAAAAGACCCCTATAACCTTAATCAACTATGTAGGTTGTTCATGATGAAATTTAAGTCTTGGAGCAAGGATCTATAGTTAAGAAGTAGAAGGTTTTGGAAGTGAGTTAGACTATGCATATGAGCTTAGTATTAGATACCGAGCTCAAACAAGGTTGAATCCCTCATGTGTCAAAAAATGGTTTGTAAAAGATATTTTCAAGAGTCCAAGTCCAGGTCTTATATATTGAACAAATGGTTATCTAAGTTGTGTAAGGGGCTGTTTAGTTTTTGCTTAATGTCCTTTTTGGTAACAATCCACTTCTCACACAGTTTTTTAGTTTGTTTCTTTTTAACTTATTGTAAAAGATATTCCTTAATGTGAAAGGGTGTAAAAAGTCCCCTCATTCCTAGCCAGGACAAAAAAATGCCACCACAAAGACATAAAACACCCTTCATCTCTTCAACCCATATCACAAACTCGGATCCTTAAATCCTCCATCACATCAACCTCTTTCTCCCAAACTTGAATCACCCATCATTAACAACTTAAACAACTAATCAAACTCACTTTCTGATGAATCCATCATATCACAAACCCTATTAAAAAACACACAATTTAAATTACCAACTCTAGTCAAATTATGTATATATGTACATATAAGTGAATCACAGATCTGTGATTTGTAAGAATCCTATGAATCAATCAAGTAATTATTTTGTTTAGTGTTTTCTTTTAATTTTTTAAAACAAGGTTGCATAATTGGTAACTTACGATTTAAGATTTATGCAACGTGGTTGCGTTAAGATTGTATATATGCCGACATGCTTTGAAGGTTTTATTTTCTGCTTCTTTTTTATTCAATCAGCTATAGCTTCAAGGGTTATTAATGGTGGAATATGAGTATATGAAGAAGATGGTGCAAACAAGAGGATTATTCATTATTGTAGCTTTTTTTCCTTAATAGTGTTTAGGCTAATCATTTTGTGAATTAAGCTGTGAAACGTGGCTCAGTTAGAAATTTATTATGGTTTGATTCTACAAATAAAAAGGATTTGACCAACTGGGAATATTTTTATGGTTAGATTTTAATTTGGGCTTTTTATGGATAAAATGGTAAAGTAGTCATTTATTTTATTAGCATTTGCTATTCAGTAAATAAAAGAAACGCCATTTTTGCTAGATGACCAACTCCAAACAGACACTTACATGTAAAAGGGTTCATTCTCCAAACAGACAGAAAAAAGAAACAGCCCCTAATAGTTGTATTTGAAAGTAGGTCAAAAAAAAGTGTTTGGCAAAATACCTGTAGCTTTGTAAAACACGTTTTCGCGTGACATTAAGACAAAGTTTATACATTTAAATGACATATATGTTTTTTAATTGAATTATGGAAATTTTGTTGTTATGTTTTGTTAGAGAAGTCGGTTTTCCAGAAATAAACATAAATCTAGTTTTTTTTAGTAAAACCTGATGCATGTCCATGCAGCCATATGAGATTTCTCATACGACCATATGCTCCAAAAAGTGCGTCCATCGAATTTCTGAGATGACCATACGGCTACACGAGACTTCTCATTACGGTCGTATGCTCCAAAAGGGTGTTAAAAGATTTTCTGAAATGACCATACAGCCGTATGTTGACAGTTTTCCGTCGGTTTTTTAAAAAGAATGTTAAATTAATCCTCCGTTTGAGACGAGTCACCTATTTTCAGAAAGGTAATTGAGTATACTTTTTTATAAAAATACTTTCAGAAGCTATTTTCAAATAAAAGTATAAAAGTGGTTTTGATTTGTAATAGAAGGTCAATTACAGTAAATCCGTTTGCGGCAAAAAAATAAATAAATAAATAAATAAATAAATAATGAAGTTGGTATCTTTGGATTAACGAATGCAGAGAATATGCACTTGTCGGTAGAGGTGCCAGACCCGAAGCGGTTTTTTTTTAAAACCGGTATAAAAATCAGAACCGGTTTTTTAAAAAACCGGTTTTTAAAAACCGGTCCGGTTTTTTTAAACCGAACCGGTTAGACCGGTTTTAGGTTTTAAGAGCCGACCGGTTTTTTACCGGTTTTAACCGGTTTTATTATAATTATTTTTTTATTTTTTATTTTATTTATTTTGAGGTGCGGAAGTAGGGTGACGGTGGTGTTGAGTGGTGGTGGTTCGAGAGGGTGTGATGGCGCGTAGGTGGTACGAGTGAAATCGGGGTGGCCCGATCTATCTATCGGAGTAATAAAACAATTTTGGCCGGAAAATTTTCCGGAACCGGAATTTGGTCGGATGGTAGTGGCCGGATTTGGGGTCGCCGGTGGTGAAGGGTAAGAGAGAGAGAGAATTTGAGTGTGTTTNTGGTGGTGGTTCGAGAGGGTGTGATGGCGCGTAGGTGGTACGAGTGAAATCGGGGTGGCCCGATCTATCTATCGGAGTAATAAAACAATTTTGGCCGGAAAATTTTCCGGAACCGGAATTTGGTCGGATGGTAGTGGCCGGATTTGGGGTCGCCGGTGGTGAAGGGTAAGAGAGAGAGAGAATTTGAGTGTGTGTTTTTATGTGTAATCAATGAAAGAAATGAAAAAAAAATGGTATTTAAATGGTGGGAGGGGCTAAAGTTTGTCCAATGAAGTGTAGGGTTAAAAATAAAAGTTTAAGGGAGGATTAAAAGGGACAAATTGCAATATTTTCCGTCAAAATGGTTCGGGGCTCATTCGACGTACCAAACGAACTCGAAAAATTACGAAACTTGCGCCATGGTTCACGAAATAATTTTTCCAACAAAAACGAGTATAAACTTAAATACCTTATCCGAAATCAATATTTTGACAAAAATAATTCGTTTCGTGCTTTCTAGGTTGTGCCGGTTCAACTAAAAGTTATGATTGTATTTTTTTAGTATGTTTCCGGTGCAAATTAAAAGTTATGATTGTATTTGTTTAGTATGTTTCCGGTGTATTGTTTAATTAAATGTTTGATAACTAACAAGTTTATTAAATAAATGTCGAAGTTTTTAGTAAAAATTCGAAAAAAAAACGAACCGGTAAATAACCGATAAAAAATCCGAATCCGAACATTTATAACCGAAAAAAACGAACTGGTAAAAAACCGATTCCGAAAATTTATAACCGAAAAAAACCGATTCCGAACATTTATAACCGAAAAAAACCGATTCCGAAAAACCGAAACCGAACCGAAACCGGTTATTAGAAAAACCGGTTTTTTTAAAACCGGTCCGAAAACCGGTTTTAACCGGTAAATTTGCACCTCTACTTGTCGGACTTCATTTTTACCTTTTATATGAGACGGGGATCTTGAAATTTTGAGAAATTGTATGGGCCAAGTGTATTATCATAGGTAGTCTTATATTGATAAAAGAGATGTGATATATGGACCTAATAAATAGGCCTAACCGTGGACCTACCGCATTAATAACTTGTACATTTAATAAATGAAAAAGTTATTGATACGGTAGGTCTACGGTTAGGCCTATTTATTAGACCCATCTATCATTTTTTTGATAAAAATATATTCGGTGTTTAATTACTCACGTGGGTGAGCCATGGAGACAAGACTAGCCATGCTTGTTGCATTACCCTATTAAGAGTTATCATTTTTATTTTAAAAAGAGAGAGTACTTGAGAGCTGAGATGTTTGAGCCTTTGAGGTGTTTCAAAGAAATAAGAAAGTTGGTACCTATACATTACTTTTGTAATGGAGGTGTTTGGAGTTGCAGGTTGGTAATGGGATATTAGCATATTACTTACTGAGAAATGATACATACACCTAAAAATAGATCTAAAAGTGGACCTAAACACATGTGGCATGATCCTGATGGGTTGTAAAATAAGTGGGTCCCTGTCTGCAGCCATCAGGATGATGCCGCGTGTTTTTAGGTCCACAATTAGGTCTATTTTTAGGCCCATGTATCTTTTCTCTTACTTATGTAACTAGAGAATGCTATCTATATCTTTTGGAGCATAATTAATAAATTATTACTTTTAGAACTATAAAAAAGTTTTCTAAATGTAATGACTAGAAGTGCTACTGATAATAATGATCCACAAAGAAGAGCCGCATAGCTCAATATCATCATACTTACGTGCATTATTAACCATTCCGATTGTAGGCTGGGAAAGCTTGAACCCAATTCCTACAGTGATGAAAATCATGTGCAAATCCCGTGTGTCAAAGTTATGGAACAACACATAAGCCTATTAAATTAATATGCTCAGTTATGAAATTATAGGGAGGTAAATCTTGTGGTGCAGTTTCGTTTAGCCATCTAACTGAACTACATAGTATGTATCCCATGTTTCATGTTAATATTTTCACTGTTTCTAATGAATTAAGAGTGCATTTTTTTTCAACCATTTGCTAAAACACATGAAAATAATGGTATGGATTGTCTTTTGCAATAGAGGCAATGTTTTAATTTGTATGTCAATCGCTCGAATTATTTCACCCAAAAAAAGAATGGATGATAATAATAATCGAACCAAGTTTGATTCAAGTCAAACTTATTTGAAGGAGGAACATAATATCTAATACATATGTAGATAATTAATTAAAAACTAAATTTATATAACAAAGGATGGAAATATAAAAACATTTATAATAGTAATAGAAATCATATTCTTATTTTCAATACAACAAGTAAAACCAATTAGGACACCTAAATTTATTTGTATTTTAAACCAATAAAAATACATTACAATCCGCCGTTTTAATATCAATCCGCCGTTCAAAAAAAAAATAAAAATACATTACAAAAAAAAAAAAAAAAAAAAAAAAAAAAAAAAAAAAAAAAAAAAAAAAA
>LBNU01020571.1:126933-139009 GCA_014162995.1 Artemisia annua | reverse complement strand
TTCGTTTTCATACGTTTTCATCTATTTTCGTCTGTTTTATTATGTTGTAAAATAAGCTTCGGTTAAAAATAATATTTGTTAGGGTGACAAAGATTGTGGATTATTTTAGAAAAATAAATTCTCAAATAATAAGTTCCTAAAACCAGCTTTTAAAAATTTTTGGAGATTATTTTTCACAAATTATGCCATTTTATATTTTTAATCTAAAAGTACAGCTTGTAACACCCCCAAAATTTGGTACAGCGGAAGACTCATCAAGCTTTCGAGGTGTTACGGGGATTTGTATCCAACACAAGTCATAAAAGAACGAGATAAAGTAAACATGAGTAAAACGCAACCAAACGGGGTTTTAAAGTTTACATTCATCCCAAATTCATCCAAAGTAAGGCCCAAAAGAAATAAAAGTAGGTCCGCAAATACATATCAGAGTTTTAGAAAAATAAATCCTTAAACCGCATTGCCAAGCCAAGCCTCCAATCCAAGCATCCAAATCATTACTTAATTACCTGAGAAAACGTGCTAAAAGTCAGCTTTCGCTGGTGAGATCATAGGTTTGTATTCATAATTTAATCAAGTGGACATATACGCAAAACTCTTGCTAGCTAGACTAGGCCTTAATTCATAACCTGCGGATAACCTTCGCAATATCAGAACCCTATAGGTGCACACTATAGTCCAACCACATAATCCTCAAACAAACCATTCTCTTCATCTAACCATATCTAGTCCACACGCGATAACAAGATTCACTATGTGACTAGGGTTGATGTAACATCCAATATCATCTAACCATATCTAGTCCACACGCGATAACAAAATTCACTATGTGACTAGGGTTGATGTAACATACCTAGTTCTATAAGCATAGCAAGTTTTAAATAAAAGCGATAAAAGTCCACATAAAATAATTTGCACGTTTCTCACCCCAAGTGTTGAAAACAAAGTTCAAGAGTAAAAGTGGGGCTATGACTCACCTCAAGTCCAGAAATCAGCAGAAAGAAATCGGTAGTGGTAAGATGTATCACAACTCAAAAGACAGCAACTACGGACTCGGCACTTCCTAACAATATAAACTCGTTTCAGGATAATTTCCTCAAAAATCAAATACTCCCAATCCCGAACGTATTCCTTTTTACTTTCCAAAAATCCTTTTTACAGTAGCACAACATATGGGTTTTCACCCATATTTCTGACTTCTTTCTATTTTCTACCACCCAAGTGTGGGGGAGTGGCCGTCCCCCACTGCTGTTTGCAATGTATATATGTATATTTCAAAAAAAAAAAAAAAAAGAATGTATGATTGTATGAATAATATAAATAAAGTGAAAAATATTTCCGCAGTTAGCTTAGAATATTGTTTTTCCCGTTCAAGATTCGGCATAATAGCCGGGACTTTGAATATTGAGGACAATATTCAATTCTAAGTGTGGGGGGAAATTCTAGCGAATTTTATCACATCATACCATCTAGTACCCCCGTTTTTGGCCAAAATTTTCAAAAATTTTTCACTTTATTTCAAAANCCACTGCTGTTTGCAATGTACATATGTATATCTTCAAAAAAAATGTATGATTGTATGAATAATATAAATAAAGTGAAAAATATTTCCGCAGTTAGCTTAGAATATTGTTTTTCCCGTTCAAGGATTCGGCATAATAGCCGGGACTTTGAATATTGAGGACAATATTCAATTCTAAGTGTGGGGGGAAAAAATTCTAGCGAATTTTATCACATTATACCATCTAGTACCCCCGTTTTTGGCCAAAATTTTTAAAATTTTTTTTCACTTTATTTCAAAATTTTTTGTGGTTATCAGTCCGCCATGTCTAACCGACAAAAGGATTGGCTAATCCAGGAGCAAACGGCTCTTGGTCAAGATACATCAAATCCGTTTGTGGCTTTCAATTTGCCAAAAATTGTATGGTAATCGACTCACCATATCTTTAATTAGTAAAGAGTCGGCTAGCCCGCAAGATTATGGCTTGTGGTAAAGGCAGTTGGAAAACCATAATTGGTAATCAGCTCACCAAAGATAATTTATCTAAGAGTTGGCTAGTCCAGAAACAAACGGCTTCTGGTAAAGACATATCAAATCCTTTGAAAGCTGGTGATTTGCTCAAAATCACATGGTTATCGGTGTACCATGGTTCTTACTTGAACTGAAACATTTGGCTACTCCAGAAGTGATGGCTTTTGGTAAAGAGATTAAAATCCATCAAGATTTTCATAAAAGATTGCTAGGGACTAGCAATAGTTTAGTGTGGGGGATTGATGAGTGCTCAAACACTCATCATTTTTGGTCAAATCCGAACTGCAAAAACATCTGAAAACACGCAAAAACGCATCAAAATGCAGAAAATATCCAAGGATCGTGTTTTATATGTCTTAAATGCAAAATGTTTAAAAACGAATGAAAAACGAACAAAGTTTGCATGTTTGGCAGTTTTAGTCCCCCAACTTTCAAAGATTGGCAAAAATAGTCCCTGGAATTTAAAAATGTGGAGTTTTATCATTCAAGGTCCATGAAATGTTTTAAGTTGTCAAAATTGGTCCTTGAATGAATTTTTGGGCAAATGGCAGAAAAGGTCCCTGAACTTTGAAAATTGTCAAAAATGGTCCTTGGTTATTTAAAGTGGAAAAATGACAAATTTGGTCCTTGTGTTATTGGAGTTTAGCAACATTGGTCCTTATGAGCACTTTGGAAAAATCACAATTTCAGTCCCTCATGTTTGGCTAAATTGCAAAATTGGTCCTTGTTTATTAAAGCCAAACGGGCCCTTTTTTAATTCTAAACCCAAATCATAAACACCCCATTAAACCACCACAAGCCCTTTTCCACCCCCTGGCCCAATTAAATCCCAGCCCAACACCCTTAATAATAAAAAAACCCACCCCCGTTTTTTATAAACTCCCCCAGTCAACCACACAGTCAAACTCTTCCCCCTTTTTTTTCTTCTTCCCCACGTGGTCCTGTACCTCCCCCCAATTCCACCATACCTCCAACTCACCTCCACCACACCATGTTCCCTTGGCCTCAACAACACTCCAAATTGCATTTATTGATATCAAAAGTTTTCAAGAAACCAGGAAAGTGGTTTGACAAAATTGGCGCCAAATCCCATTCAAAGGCCAAGATTAATCCTTTCCCATACAATGGCTCAGAATTGAGATGGGATATATTCAGAAGTCTTCACAAACCCTAGAGGTTCCATATAAGAAGAAAGAGAAGCAGTTTTGGAGGGAAGTAGTGAACTTAGTTTTTTTTTGTTTATGTCGTTTTTTATAAACTTTAGTTTTCAAGTGTAATTCTTAGCTTAAAAATATTGTAGAAGCATTCTCAGTGTATTGTAAACTTATTTCAAGCTTCAAGTTAAACTTTATTCAGTGAATTCAGTTTATGTGTGATTTCCATGAAATTCTCATTTCTATTATAAACTTGTTAAAAGTGTTTGTGTATTGTTCTAATCAATCTTATTAGGCATAGTTAACTCACTGGAACTCTCAGACCTTAGTTTAGTTTAAGTTTTCTTCAAAATCTCAAAAATAGTGAAAAATACAAAAAAAGATTAGTGTAAAAATAAAAAAATTACAGGAGAAGAGAGAAAGAAGCAATGGAGGATGGTAAACACTGGATGTTCATGGTATTAGTACCTCATGGGAGGTGTTAGGATAGTTTTGTTCTTGGTTCTTGGTTTGGATCACACTATTTCACTTGTAAGCTCTCATTTCAAGTTTTTAGCCATTTACTGTTGAAGAGACTTGTACATGAGTTCTTCTGTGTTTTTATGTTTATTATGTGTATTTGAGGTGATTTGATGCTAGTGAGTAGCTTGTTATTGTTTAGACTCATCATTATTGCCTATTGTTAGCTAACTGCCATTTTAGCTTACTTAGTGAATTCTTCAGTTGTTGTTGTTATTGTGGATGTTTATATGCTCATTTAAGCTTATTATACTGTTATATGTGCTTATGTTTCATGATCATGGCCTGAATTAGTGTCTTGCTTTGAAAAGTCTCATATGAGCCTTTGTTAAGGAGTGTTTGGCATAGCTTGATCCAAAGGGTAAAAGCCTGTGATTGTTGTCATTCTCAGTTCCAACATACCACATTAGGTCATATAAGGATTTTAAAGCAACAAAAACAAGTTTCATTTTGAGAAAAAAGTCAAATGATTGTGAAATGCTCCTACACAGTTAACTGTGTAGGTTTTTGAGACCATTATCCATTCAAATCTTTGAAAAAGTGTTCAAGATAACTTGTTCTAGTTTCATTATAGTTCATAACATCATAACTAATCAGTGAACCTAGATCAAAGTTGGTAAAAGTCAACTGAGCTTGAAAATCAAAAAGTCATAAGTCTCACAAAAAAGTTTTTGAATAAACTTTAGAATTTCATACAGGGCTTAATATTAGGAATTGAGTTTTGTGCTTTTGGATTTTTAATGTTTGGTTGCTTGTCTTGTTGTAGTATTTTTCATGATTTTTGGTTGGGGATCTAAACTGCTTTTTGGTGCTTATCTTTGAGCCTATTTTCAGTAAAGTTGCCCTGCACACAGTTTTTTAGCTATTTTCATAAGCTCATAAAAAGCTCGCCTTTGAACCTTAGCTTGTGTAATTTGTGTTTTTAGAAAGCTTATATACTATTTTCATTGGTCCTGGTTCCATTTTGTCATTTACAGCTTATTTGATAAGCCAAATTGCTCCTTGTATTTTGTCCCAACTCTTTGTGTACACTGAGTCATCAGTGTACATAAGCAGTTTAATAAGCTCTTTTTGAGCTTCTCAGTGGGTCCTACAGTGTGAGCCAAGGTTCTTTGAGAAGCCCTTATATCAATATTTCTAGTTCCAGTCTCCCTTTGGCTTCTAGCTTATTAGATAAGCTTGAAATCTAGCCTGCACAAAGCCAAAGGTCTGTGTGGTTCTGTGAGTCTTTGGGTTTGCTTATTTGTAATATTGAGCTTATTCAATGGACTTATCTTGTTGATTTAGCTTCTATCCAGTGTATCTAACTTGTTTGAACCTTAATTCACCCCTGTACTTCAGCTTAGACCTTATTTCAAAGCTTTTAGCTTTGACAGTTGACCAAAGTCAACTGTCAAGCCTTTAAGCACTCAAAGTGCTTATTCTTGAGCACTAGCTGTTTTTCCTTTACAAAAATCTTTTCATTTTTAGTATAAAATAGTTTTGTAAAAAGAAAATCACAAAAATCATCATTTTAATTTTTAGTGATAGCTTCTTTTTAATAGAATTTATTTTTTTTAATTTATTTTCTATTTTTTTTATTAAATACTTAGTGGTTTTCATATTTTTCCTAGGTTCCTGGTATCATATAGTATTTGTATAAAAATTTTGATAATTTTATCTTTTAATTTGGTAATTGTAGTAATTAAAAGTAGTTTAATTAGTTTTAAGTGAAAAGTCAAAAAATTAAATCACTAGTTGTTTATTTTTAAGCCCCAGCATCTTTTTATATTTTTTCTAGCTTTCATTAATTATAAAGTATTTTTAGAAAATAGTTTCTTAATTTTTACTGTTCATTTGCTATTTTTCTTAATTAATTTAGTTTAATTAGCTTTAAATTAATAATTAAGTAAATAAAATCTAAAATAGTTTATTTATAAGTTTAGGAACTTTTTATAATTTTTTAGGACTTCTGTAATTTTTAAATAGTTTTAGAAAAAGTTTGGTAATTTTCTAAATTAGTTTAGTATTTATTTTAATTGAAATTAGTTTAATTAGTAATTAGTAATTAATTAATAATAATTAATTAAAAAGTTAAAAAAATATTTTTCTTTTTCTTAAAATTTTCTTTTGTCATTAGAATTGTAAAAAAATGTATATGTACATATAAGTGAATCACAGATCTGTGATTTGTAAAAATCCTATGAATCAATCAAGTAATTATTTTTTTTAGTGTTTTCTTTTAATTTTTTAAAACAAGGTTGCATAATTGGTGACTTACGATATAAGATTTATGCAACGTGGGTGCGTTAAGATTGTATATATGCCGACATGCTTTGAAGGTTTTATTTTCTGCTTCTTTTTTATTCAATCAGCTATAGCTTCAAGGGTTATTAATGGTGGTGGAATATGAGTATATGAAGAAGATGGTGCAAACAAGAGGATTATTCATTATTGTAGCTTTTTTTCCTTAATAGTGTTTAGGCTAATCATTTTGTGAATTAAGCTGTGAAACGTGGCTCAGTTAGAAATTTATTATGGTTTGATTCTACAAATAAAAAGGATTTGACCAACTGGGAATATTTTTATGGTTAGATTTTAATTTGGGGCTTTTTATGGATAAAATGGTAAAGTAGTCATTTATTTTATTAGCATTTGCTATTCAGTAAATAAAAGAAACACCATTTTTGCTAGATGACCAACTCCAAACAGACACTTACATGTAAAAGGGTTCATTCTCCAAACAGACAGAAAAAAGAAACAGCCCCTAATAGTTGTATTTGAAAGTAGGTCAAAAAAAGTGTTTGGCAAAATACCTATAGCTTTGTAAAACACGTTTTCGCGTGACATTAAGACAAAGTTTATACATTTAAATGACATATATGTCTTTTAATTGAATTATGGAAATTTTGTTGTTATGTTTTGTTAGAGAAGTCGGTTTTCCAGAAATAAACATAAATCTAGTTTTTTTATAGTAAAACCTGATGCATGTCCATACAGCCATATAAGATTTCTCATACGACCATATGCTCCAAAAAGTGTGTCCATCGAATTTCTGAGATGACCATACGGCTATACGAGACTTCTCATTACGGCCGTATGCTCCAAAAGGGTGTTAAAAGATTTTCTGAAATGACCATATAGCCGTATGTTGTCAGTTTTCCGTCGGTTTTTTAAAAAGAATGTTAAATTAATCGTAGCTCCGTTTGAGACGAGTCACCTATTTTCAGAAAGGTAATTGAGTAAGGTCAATTACAGTAAATCCGTTTGCGGCAAAAAAATAAATAAATAAATAAATAAATAATGAAGTTGGTATCTTTGGATTAACGAATGCAGAGAATATGCACTTGTTGGTAGAGGTGCAAGACCCGAAGCGGTTTTTTTTTTAAAACCGGTATAAAAATCGGAACCGGTTTTTTAAAAAACCGGTTTTTTAAAAACCGGTCCGGTTTTTTTAAACCAAACCGGTTAGACCGGTTTTAGGTTTTAAGAGCCGACCGGTTTTTTACCGGTTTTAAATCCGGTGTTAACCGGGTTTTTTAAAAAACCGATTTAACCGGTTTTATTATAATTATTTTTTTATTTTTTATTTTATTTATTTTGAGGTGGGGAAGTAGGGTGATGGTGGTGTTGAGTGGTGGTGGTTCGAGAGGGTGTGATGGCGCGTAGGTGGTACGAGTGAAATCGGGGTGGCCCGATCTATCTATTGGAGTAATGAAACAATTTTGGCCAGAAAATTTTCCGGGGACCGGAATTTGGTCGGATGGTAGTGGCCGGATTTGGGGTCGCCGGTGGTGTAGGGTAAGAGAGAGAGAGAATTTGAGTGTGTGTTTTTATGTGTAATCAATGAAAGAAATGAAAAAAAAATGGTATTTAAATGGTGGGATGGGCTAAAGTTGGTCCAATGAAAGTGTAGGGTTAAAAATAAAAGTTTAAGGGAGGATTAAAAGGGACAAATTGCAATATTTTCCGTCAAAATGGTTCGGGGCTCATTCGACGTACCAAACGAACTCGAAAAATTACAAAACTTGCGCCATGGTTCACGAAATAATTTTTCCAACAAAAACGAGTATAAACTTAAATACCTTATCCGAAATCAATATTTTGACAAAAATAATTCGTTTCGTGCTTTCTAGGTTGTGCCGGTTCAACTAAAAGTTATGATTGAATTTTTTTAGTATGTTTCCGGTGCAAATTAAAAGTTATGATTGTATTTGTTTAGTATGTTTACGGTGTATTGTTTAATTAAATGTTTGATAACTAACAAGTTTATTAAATAAATGTCGAAGTTTTTAGTAAAAATTCGAAAAAAAAACGAACCGGTAAATAACCGATAAAAAATCCGAATCCGAACATTTATAACCGAAAAAAACGAACTGGTAAAAAACCGATAAAAACCGATTCCGAAAATTTATAACCGAAAAAAACCGATTCCGAAAATTTATAACCGAAAAAAACCGATTCCGAACATTTATAACCGAAAAAAACCGATTCCGAAAAACCGAAACCGAACCGAAACCAGTTATTAGAAAAACCGGTTTTTTTAAAACCGGTCCGAAAACCGGTTTTAACCAGTAAATTTGCACCTCTACTTGTCGGACTTCATTTTTACCTTTTATATGTGACGGGGATCTTGAAATTTTGAGAAATTGTATGGGCCAAGTGTATTATCATAGGTAGTCTTATATTGATAAAAGAGATGTGATATATGGACCTAATAAATAGGCCTAACCGTGGACCTACCGCATTAATAACTTGTACATTTAATAAATGAAAAAGTTATTAATGCGGTAGGGCTACGGTTAAGCCTATTTATTAGACTCATCTATCATTTTTGTTGATAAAAATATGTATTCGGTGTTTAATTACTCACGTGGGTGAGCCATGGAGACAAGACTAGCCATGCTTATTGCATTACCCTATTAAGAGTTATCATTTTTATTTTAAAAAGAGTGAGTACTTGAGAGCTGAGATGTTTGAGGTGTTTCAAAGAAATAAGAAAGTTGGTACCTATACATTACTTTTGTAATGGAGGTGTTTGGAGTTGCAGGTTGGTAATGGGATATTAGCATATTACTTATGTAACTAGAGAATGCTATCTATATCTTTTGGAGCATAATTAATAAATTATTACTTTTAGAACTATAAAAAAGTTTTCTAAATGTAATGACTAGAAGTGCTACTGATAATAATGATCCACAAAGAAGAGCCGCATAGCTCAATATCATCATACTTACGTGCATTATTAACCATTCCGATTGTAGGCTGGGAAAGCTTGAACCCAATTCCTACGGTGATGAAAATCATGTGCAAATCCCGTGTGTCAAAGTTATGGAACAACACATAAGCCTATTAAATTAGTATGCTCAGTTATGAAATTATAGGGAGGTAAATCTTGTGGTGCAGTTTCGTTTAGCCATCTAACTGAACTACATAGTATGTATCCCATGTTTCATGTTAATATTTTCACTGTTTCTAATGAGTTAAGAGTGCATTTTTTTTCAACCATTTGCTAAAACACATGAAAATAATGGTATGGATTGTCTTTTGCAATAGAGGCAATGTTTTAATTTGTATGTCAATCGCTCGAATTATTTCACCCAAAAAAAAAATGGATAATAATAATAATCGAACCAAGTTTGATTCAAGTCAAACTTATTTGAAGGAGGAACATAATTCTAAATAACATATGTAAAAAATAATTAAAGAGAAAAACTAAAATAAAATACCAAAGGATAATATATAACATTATAATAGTAATAGAAATCATATTTCTTATTTCAAATCAACAAGTAAAACCAATTAAGAAACCTAAATTTATTTGTATTTTAAAAAAAAAAAAAAAAATTAAAAAAAAAAAAAAAAAAAAAAAAAAAAAAAAGACGCTCGTGCTTGCACCACTGGTATTATAACTAGTATTTACTAGCAAGAAAATCTTTTCTAGTATACTTTTTTTCACCACGAAACAAACCATTTTGATAGAAGCATTTGACCATTTGTTGGGTATTATTATATCAGCCTTGGGCTATATTGTTACAGCTGTAGCCTGTAACTGGGCTACAAAATTGTCGAAAAGGCTTGCCAATAAAAACAGGTAATACCGTTCTTAATTTCATTGTAACTATTATTCTACAATGCACGTACTATAAATTCGTTGTCGTGTTACTGTGCAGTGAATGCGGATAATTGGTGATCCATGACTAATTGATAAGTTTGCAACTAGTCGATTAAACATGAGAATTTCCTTTCCTAGGAAACCAATATAAATCCACCTTGAGTTTGATAATAAGCATACGTTTGATCGGAAATAATCTTTTATATAATAAAAGAATTACGTTATTTCAGAGTGGTTTTGCAAATCCCTTCTCATTGAAAAACAAATGGACCAATAGGAGAGCTTGATTTTGCCCCGTATGCGAAATTGAGCGACGTGATTGGCTAATAAAAAGTCAAAATTGAATTGCTTTTGGTCAAAATTTAATAAATTTGGTGGAGAATTTGGTTAAGGAAAAAAACACATAAAAACATAGGTGTCAAATTTATGAAAACAAAAACTTTAAAAAAGAGGATGTAATTAATAAAACTTTAGTGGTTGAATTTTAAATATATTATATAGAGATAAGTGTAAAATTATAAATCTCAATATTTTTTAATAACTTTAGATAATAAACAAATAACCCATTACAGTTTATACCCCTTTTATAATAGGAACGTTGTTTACAATTACATTAGTATTAATGTTAGTTTGAGACTTTCATCCATTAAAATTACAGAATTTTGTAAATACATGAATTAGTTTTAATATACTTTAAATATTTTTAAAATAAATGTTAGTTTTAAACTTTCATCTATTATTTATTTTACTATATACGTTAAATAATGACTCATGTTATCCAATTTAAAAGTTTAATATATTAAATATGACTAAATTATTATTAATGGTAATATAAATATCAAATTGTAAGTACAAGTTGTTGTGATATGAAAATAAATATACGCGATTCATATAATTATTATTTAAAGTTTATATACGGATATCCGGAAAAATACTTTTAGAAAACTTTACGGGGTATATTTTAACTTTATCAACGCTCATTGTGTGCTACTAAACTCGCACATTTTGTACAACAGATATCAATAGTTAAAGTTAAACAACAACATCAACCTCAACCTCAACATCTATATCAGCTAAACAAAGTTAAATCTTTCATCGAATAATTTTCTTTACAAAATATTAATATATATTAATACATAATGAAAAACTCATGCATATTTATTAGTTGTACTTATATCACAATTTTCACGGGTAAATTCTTATATGTCCATATAGTAAATTTAAATTTTAAAACAAATTCGATTTATGTGTAATATAAACAGAAACGAACAAATTAAAGCACACAAAATAAACTTCTAATACAAATTAAACTATTGAATATGCTTATTAAATATCACTAGGCGAATACGCACACGGTTTATATTGGCAAGTAATTATATTTGTGAACTTGTACTTCTAGTAAAACCCTTGATGTAGTATTTTTTATTTAATTCGACTAAATCGGTTACAGTTGTGTGACCCTAGACGAATACCCGTGCAACAATATGTTTTTTATTATTCATTTCCATCAATTTTTAATTAACTACGGAGTATAAATTACCACAAAAGTAAGAACATGTTTATGGTGTTTATATAGTTTTTAAATCTATTATTTGAAAGCTATTGAATATTAAAAAGAATTGTGTTTTCTTTTTTTTTTCTTTTTCTTTTTTTTTTAGTTCACATTTTTTTTATTCTTTTTTCCCTTCGCTTTCATGTGTTTTCGTCTATTTTCATATGTTTTCCTTCGTTTTCATACGTTTTCATCTATTTTAGTCTGTTTTATTATGTTGTAAAATAAGCTTCGGTTAAAAATAATATTTGTTAGGGTGACAAAGATTGTGGATTATTTTAGAAAAATAAATTCTCAAATAATAAGTTCCTAAAACCAGCTTTTAAAAATTTTTGGAGATTATGTTTCACAAATTATGCTATTTTATATTTTTAATCTAAAAGTACAGCTTGTAACACCCCCGAAATTTGGTACAGCGGAAGACTCATCAAGCTTTCGAGGTGTTACGGGGATTGGTATCCAACACAAGTCATAAAAGAATGAGATAAAGTAAACATGAGTAAAACGCAACCAAACGGGGTTTTAAAGTTTACATTCATCCCAAATTCATCCAAAGTAAGGCCCAAAAGAAATAAAATTAGGTCCGCAAATACATATCAGAGTTTTAGAAAAATAGATCCTTAAACCGCATTGCCAAGCCAAGCCTCCAATCCAAGCATCCAAATCATTACTTAATTACCTGAGAAAACGTGCTAAAAGTCAGCTTTCGCTGGTGAGATCATAGGTTT